>PNEQ01058376.1:0-14117 GCA_003012365.1 Medauroidea extradentata | reverse complement strand
CCAGCTGGCTTGGCGGGACCTCCCGATAATGGGGGGTGTTCTAGGGGGAGGAAATAGTGCGTTCCAGCCGCGAGGCTATACGCTAGTTGTCGTAAAGTGTAAATAGTGACCTTGCATTCTCCGTCTCGCTCAGTTAAGAGTAGGAGGGAGAAGCCCGTGGTCCGCGGTGCGTCAAGCGCTAGGGAGAGACTGCAAGGGCTGCGGTTTGGTCCCTTGCAGTCTTTTGATGTTACGATGTGGGAGACAGCAGTAAACCAGCGTCAACACTGGAGGAAACCTGCTGCCGATTATCAAAAATGTTGCGGACACCCTTCTCAGAAGGAGAAGGGGCCGAGGTTGTCGCTGTACTCTAGGTACTTGTGAAGCCCCCTCCAAACCGGCTTGGAGAAGGCTTATGTCATTTGTGGCAGTGCCGTCACATCTGTCACCGGAGCTCGTTGGTGCATCACAGGTCGTTGATTCAGTCGAGCAGGTATCTCATCCCTCGTTGAGCAGACAGAACCTTTCACAGATAACCAGCCGCCTTAGCGGGGTTGTAGCGTTGTGGTGAAAAGCTGTAATAGCAGTTCGAAGGTAGTTGCCGCAGCATGACTGGCACCTACGTCCAGCAATATCCCTCGCAGACTTCAGGTCCACCTACTCTTCTTACTACAACGACCCATGATGACACTTCAACGACTCCCGCCAGTTGGTCCGCGGGCTGGTATTGGGTATTTCCAGCCACCCCAGCAAGCTGGGATCCCTTATCCGCCACCCAGGGACGCGTCGTGTCGCAGATGGTCGCTGCACCTGGAACTCGTTGGGTAAGCATTGGCTGTGAGTTCTTTAATTATTTGGTTGTGTTCTTCAGCTACGGATTTCTTGTTGGAACAAATAATCTCAGATCGATTGGCTAGTGTGCGGATTATGCCAATGTTTGGGCTTATAGGGTGGTTGGATGCAAATTGTAGGTATTGGCCTGTATGTGTAGGTTTCCTGTATACTTTGGTTTTCCAGACTGCTGTTTTCCCTGCTAACTAGCACGTCCAGAAAAAGAATGCTGCCATTGGTTTCTTTCTCATAGGTGAACTTTATTGATGGCCTCAGTGTGCTTAAAAGTTCACAAATTCACCCAGGGTTTCAGGTCCGTGTTGCCAGATAGTAAAAGTGTCGTCTACATAACGAAGCCAGATATTAGGAGGGCTATTGCTTTGGCTAAGTGCTTCCTCCTCAAAGTTCTCCGTGAATATGTTCGCCATGAATGGTGAAAGTGAAGAGCTCATTGCCATGCCGTCTGTTTGTTTGTAGACCGTGCCTCCGCCCAAGGTTTGTGTTTATGCTCCATCTGTCCTATTTACTAATGTCTGCGTTACACAATTGGTGCTAGAATTTGAATAATATATGATAAAATTGTATTTTTAATTTTGGTTTTTTACCGCTACTGTACCCTGCGAATGTGGTCATATGTATATTGGAGAAACTGGCAGAGCTCTTTCAACACGCATCAAAGAACATAAAAACAATTGCAAAAAAGGTGAAACCCAAAAATCTTGTCTGGCCGAACATGCATGGGAAAATAGCCACAAAATCCGTTTGGAAGACTCTAAACCACTTACACAGGAAACTGATAAAATTAAATGAAAAATAAAAGAATCAGCCTTTATAATTAGCAATAGCAATATTTTCAGTCAACAGAGTATTGAATTAAAAAATATGTGGATCCCATTGATTAAGAGAGAAACAATTTTACAGCACAAAACAAAAACACACACTCAACCCATCACAACCAATCAGAGTCAATCTATGCTGGGCGACCAATCAGGAGACAGCTCGTCTCCCATTGGCTGAGCAGGATAAGTGGGCTTATCCTATATATAACCTTGGTTTTTTCCAGTTCTTTCAAAAATCATATTATCATGTGTGTCTAAAAAGTTTTGATGTACAATTGATTGTACACTGCAGTACTCTTCAACACTGAAAACCCAATTTCGCTGTTAATAAGACACATGAAACCTAACTTTCGTCATGGATTTGGATTTATAAACCCATATTTCCCTCAACAACGAAAGATGACATTCATGCTATTTACACGCCGCTCAAACATCAGTTTGATAAACATATGTTTCAGAAATTAAACATACCTTGTAACAGTATAATCTTTTAAGTGCATCACTAGTTTTGTTTCGACAGACATGTGAGTTAACACACACACACCAACACACACGTTCACACACAGGCTATATGTATGTGTTTATAAGGTGCGTGTGTGTATGTGATTGTGTGATTTCATTGCTCCAAACATTCTTAAAAGTTAATGTCTGAGGAAAAGTAACTTGTTCGATTTGTACAAGGAAGCGTCTGCCTATTTACCGATTGAAGTCTGTACCAAAGAACCTGCTTAACTAATTGACAGGCCGACGGTAATAAAGGCCCTCATTTCTAGCTGTTTTGATGGCAGCGCGAAAAAAAATGGAGGTCAAAATGTTTGTGTAAAATAGTGAGATTTTGTCATGTCTTTTAAGAAATATGACGTTAAAAATGAAATTTTAATTAATGTTAGTTTGTTCGTCAAATATGTGTTGCTATGCCATTTATAAAATTTGAGTGCAATGAAACTTTGGTGAGTTGAGGGTAGATGCAAAGGGGTGTATATAAAGTGACAGAACGAGATAAGCCAAACATTTAAGTGAAACAATCCACTTATACAAAATGTTCATGAACCCTTAAAATCACTTAACCCCATTTAGCACCTATAAAAACTCTTTACTTAATTTTTTTTTTTTTTTGCATTAAGCTGAAAACTCTACGAGATTATTTGCGTCTGCGAGCTATAGTAAATTATAACAGAGTTTTTTTTTTTTAAACAAGTTCGACTACTCGGCGAATATAAAGTAATTGATGTTTTATAAAAATATAATCTAGTACGGATAGGCATTAACTTCGTTCGTAGCCAATAGTTTACAGAAACAATGAATTTTCCCCATATATGATTTATATGTATTTGCTTCATGCACTGTAGCAATATATTTAAGCCAAAACATTATTCCTCCTCTTCTCAAAACACTTAAAACACTTCCTAGGTGAAGTGCAGTCATGCCAAATAATGAACGAGGTTAGTGAGTTTTGCTGGCTATGAGCAGTATCGCTCCAACATACAATGGTAGGTTCCGCGCGAGACAGCAATCACACTGACATTCCTGCAACTATTCTGCTTCCTCCTACACTAAGAAAAAAAATTTGTTGGTGCAAACAAAATTTGTTTGAATCAACCAAATCATTTGTTTGTATAGGGGCAAAGAAATATTTGTTTGCTCGTACCAAATTATTTTGTCCCCTCGATTTGTTTGAGGCAAATAGCTGAATTTTGTTAGCAGTACAAAATATTAAGCTGGTCATAAAAATATTTCGCTGGCCATATCAAATGCAAATGCAATATTTTAAGAACTAGAAAAATTATATTTTATAAACTTGAAAAATGTCTAAAATTTTAAGAGCTAAAAAAAAAAGTATGACTGCGCCGGGATTTGTTCCATTATCCCTTTACCTAACACTCGCAGTGGATAACCTAACCAACTTTTTTTTAGTTAAAATGTTTTTCTAATTAAAATGTTATTTTAATTAAAATGTTTAGTGCGGGGGCGATGCGGAAGCGTCCGCGTCTTCACTGCATCAAACATTCCCCCCTTTAAAGTAACGTAATTTGAGTGACCCCAGTACTTTTCGTGAGACAATTTGTATAGTAACAATTTTTTAGACCCAGATGGACAAACACAAATTTACACCCACCCAAACCTGGGAATCGAACCCAGAACTCCCCGCACCAAAGCCGGCGGCTCAACCAACTGAGCCACGTGGGGTCGGCTCCAACTGAGCTACGAGTGCTTCCATGACAGCGAGATTGTTATTTGTATAGGAATAGTTAAGTCGGGCACCGCAGGGCCGCAGCACAAAGAAAGAGTCGTGCAGCTGCGGTTTTTTTTTTTTTTTTTTTCAAGTTTATAGCATTTTCTTTTGTGATCAATTGAATTAACCACTTTCAAAATGTTATAGCTAATATTAAGATACTAGAATTATGCTGATTATTAGTTTAGACGTCCTACTTGTCGAACAAACTTATATTTTGAGTGTTGAGTATACAGTGTTCGCCATCTTATCGCTTACGCACACCAGTCAGCCATCTTCCGCAAGTCAACCAAATGTATTTAGTTTCGCCAACAAAATCTTTAAGTCCATCGAAAAAAAAATTGTTGGTTGAAAGCACTTCACTTATAACTAACAATATTATTTTGTTGACATGTAATGAGTTGTTTGTTTACACAAAATATTTATTCGACGTCCTGTAGTAAACAAATATACGTTTGGCACAAACAAATTGCGTTTAAATGAATAATTTGGTCGAGGGAAATAATAAAATTTGTTTGGAGGACTCCAAGCTTGGTCTTACCAACAAAATATTGTTTAGCTGTGGCAAACATCACCCAAACAAATATATTTAGTATAATGAAACAATTATTTCTCTCAGTGTAGCCCCGCCAGGCTCGACCCTGGTATGACCAGAGTCATGTTCGACATATAGGGATCTCCCGTTTACTCCGCCTCATCATTCCGACGCTGCTCCATTCTCCTCTTATATATCATTCATCCACGTCTTATAGGGACATTTGGAAGGAAGTGGTTGGTCAAGATAGCATTGGTTGTTTGGTGCTAGTGTTGATAGTTGAAGCAGGTCTGTCTGTCAGTACATATACGATGCGAGGTTATGTTCGCTCTTGTCATCTCACAGTCCCTCGTCTGTCACTAGGCCATGTATCACCTGTCACCAGCCAGCCACGGATATATCTCTCACACCCTCATCTTGAGGTTCTCCCAACCCTTTCCGACGTTCTAGCCCTCTGATCAATATAAGGCAGTCACATCCCAACTGCCTCCTCTCTCCTCCAGAGTGCCACACTCCACATAGTGTACCTCCCTAGCAGAAGGTTTCATAGATTGGATTGTGCAGGGGAAGAAGGGTAGAAAGTAATTTTCTTCCTCTGCCTTTCACCTTCACTCTAGGAGGAAAAAATAATAACAGGAGATATAAGAGAGTGCTCCCTGAGCACGTATTCATTTCGTCCGTACGGAAATCTGTCTATATCGGGTAAGTTTCGTCGACTCTGACCTGAGATAATTCGATAACTTAGCTTCCTGTGCTTCCTAAATTATCTCCTTTAGCAGTAAATCAACTTGTTGTGTACATAACATTCTCAATTTATTTTCTTTCACGGAGAGTGCCATACTGAGTACTTACATTATTTGTATTCAGAGGTAACTGTCAAGAGAAATTGTCAGTATCCACAACTAGCATAAACAGCAACTATACTGTTGTCCTCACGTGTCCATGCGAGGGGCTACTTGCCTAGTTGATGGTATCAAAATATTGTAATGATTATTTGGTTAAATGAGAGGTATTTAAGACACACAACGAGCACAATTAAATGTGATATATCTTCAGTTTATTTTATTTATTTTCAGAACTACTGTAATTGAAATATAAGTATACAAAACGTATAGACACATTACATTTTAATATTTATTCTAACGAGGCACAACCGGTAAGATATTAAGTTCCCACTTTCGATCAACTTGACCAAATTTTTAGCACACTTTTGGTGAAAATTTTCTCGGAAAAATTTTTTGTTTGTTTGGTATTACGAGTCCTCGAACAACACAAGGTCTTAGTACAGATATACGGGGAAGGGGGAAGGAGTAAGACAGGAATTTGAAGGAAACAACCCAGTATTCACCTGGAGCGATTAAAATTCTGGAAATCCGAAATCAGGATGACCAAAGCCGGGGATCGAACCCAGGACCTCTTGCACAGTATAACAACACCTATAGGCCATTCGGAATAAAGTGAGCACTAAAGATTTAACCTTTGAAAAAAATCACTAGCAGTTACTGTATATACATCACCACTAACAAGAGTTACTTTACTGCTTGTATGGTTGGTAGCGATTTATTGTACGTAGTTCCGTGTATTTTCCTATTTGAATACAACATTAGTGAAAGAACATATGACGAACTCTACCTGTCTGTATTTAATACACTTCAAAATATTTACTAATGATCTTATTGACATTCATACATACATTATAATTAGACTCGATTGGCGCGAGAATTAAGTGACGCTATCGTCGACCTCGACTCGCCGTGGCCGTTATCGCTTGCTCCGTGCTTCAGACAGTTCAAAACTCCACCAACAGGTGGCATCAGTGTTAGGTTCTCGCCGCCAAGTTGCATATTTGGTTGCATAATTTGCGTGCGTTTGCCCGTTTTGAGTATATACACATTCAAAAGTATTGGAAATTACTTTGAGTATCATTGCCGAAATGATGTGAAACCATCGGCAATCTGTATATTATGTTTTACGTTTGCCAGCCTAAAAACAACACACTTTTTATTTCACATGTTAAGAAAATACGTTAATTATTGTTCCTGAAGTGCGTCGTCGTAGTTCGTGGCAGTAGAACTGAACGAAACTTGAATTATTGAATAGCGTGTGTCATGTCTGTTGTAGTGGCGGTTTTGCGTTACAAATTCAAATAAAATATGCCCTCATTTACGAGTTGCGTAACGGCAATAGCGCGTGTTGTTTCGATTAGTCGATGGACAGAAACCAGACATTAACTCGCATGTATTTTTAACTAAGATTACTTTTTTTATATCTTACATTCAGCCCCCGTGCATTTAATGAGTAGATATTGCAGCTAAAATTTATCGGAGCAGTTTAATGTAGTTGTAAACATTGCACGACCCTATGTAAATAAAAGCACGTGGCATTATTTGGTTTACATCGGCGTAAAGATATAAACTGGCAGGAAATAGAAATTAATCAGGGCTTTTTTGAGTGTTCACTTTATTCCGAATCACCTAAAACCGACTACACTTAGCAGACCAGCTGCAACAATGTGGTTGTGTTGTTTTAATACATTACTATGAGCTAACACAGCAGATAATGTGGTTGTGTTTTTTAATATATCACTGTGAGCTTACATAGCAGACAATTTGGTTGTGTTTTTTAATATATTACTGCGAGCTATCATGGCAGAAAATGGGGTTGTGTTGTATTAATATATTACTGTGAGCTAACATAGCAGACAATGTGGTTGTGTTGTTTTAATATATTACTGTGAACTAACATAGCAGATAATGTGGATGAGTTTTCTAATATATTACTGTGAGCTAACATAGCAGACAATGTGGTTGTGTTGATTTAATATATTACACTGTGCTAACATAGCAGATAATGTGGTTGTGTTTTTTTAATATTTTACTTTGAGCTAACAGTTACAGACAATGTGGATGTGTTTTTTAATATATTACTGTGAGCTAACATAGCATATAAGGTGGTTGTGTTTTTTAATATATTACTGTGAGCTAACATAGCAGACAATGTCGTTGTGTTGTTTTAATATTTTACTGTGAACTAACATAGCAGATAATGTGGATGAGTTTTCTAATATATTACTGTGAGCTAACATAGCAGACAATGTGGTTGTGTTGATTTAATATATTACTCTGTGCTAACATAGCAGATAATGTGGTTGTGTTTTTTTAATATTTTACTTTGAGCTAACAGTTACAGACAATGTGGATGTGTTTTTTAATATATTACTGTGAGCTAACATAGCATATAAGGTGGTTGTGTTTTTTAATATATTACTGTGAGCTAACATAGCAGACAATGTGGTTGTGTTGTTTTAATATATTACTGTGAGCTAACATAGCAGACAATGTGGTTGTGTTGTTTTAATATATTACTGTGAGCTAACATAGCAGACAATGTGGTTGTGTTGTTTTAATATTTTACTGTGAGCTAACGCAGCAGACAACGTGGTTGTGTTGTTTTATTATATTACTGTGAGCTAACACAACAGACAATGTGATTGTGTTGTTTTAATATATTAACTGTGAGCTAACACAGCAGAAAATGTGGTTGTGTTGTTATATTATATAACTGTGAGCTAACACAGCAGACAATGTGGTAGTGTTGTTTTAATATATTACTGTGAGCTAACACAGCAGACAATGTGATTGTGTTGTTTTAATATATTACTGTGAGCTAACACAGCAGACAATGTGGTTGTGTTGTTATATTATATAACTGTGAGCTAACACAGCAGACAATGTGGTTGTGTTGTTTTAATATTTTACTGTGAGCTAACATAGCAGACAATCTGGTTGTGTTGTTTTAATATATAACTGTGAGTTAACATAGCAGAAAATGTGGTTGTGTTTTTTTAATATATTACTGTGAGCTAACACAGCAGACAATGTGATTGTGTTGTTTTAATATATTACTGTGAGCTAACACAGCAGACAATGTGGTTGTGTTGTTATATTATATAACTGTGAGCTAACACAGCAGACAATGTGGTTGTGTTGTTTTAATATATTACTCTGAGTTAACTCAGCAGACAATGTGGTTGTGTTGTTTTAATATATAACTGTGAGTTAACATAGCAGAAAATGTGGTTGTGTTTTTTTAATATATTACTGTGAGCTAACGCAGCAGACAATGTTGTTGTGTTGTTTTATTATATTACTGTGCGCTAACACCGCAGACAATGTGGTTGATTTGTTTTAATATATTACAGTGAGCTAACATAGCAGACAATTTTTTAGTAGAGAAATAAAACTACTTGACTATCGTTTACATTTTTTGAAATATATTTCGAGAGCCAATTTATGCAAAAATTATTGCAGAAAAAGAATACTTTTTTTTTTACTGAAAACTGTGTAATTTACGGAGAAATACATGCCATACTAGTCAGTGTTAATACCTGGTACCTTGTCGCAATGTCATGGATGGCGACACATGACAGATACGAGGTCTACTTATAAATATCATTGTTCCTGACTCTGCTGTACTAGCACTATGTTTTATAAATCACACAACAATACAAATTCATATTAGTGTCTGGTCATTTTAGTTTGTTTCCTTGCATCACTATTTTCAACCAAAATAAAGCCAAAACCATCGTTTAAAAAACCTTTATTAAACATTTCGATTCACACAACAATGCGTAATGTAAAAAAAAAAAAAAAAAAACTGAAAAGGCGAAGGCACCAAATGGTGAAAGGAAATAGGCGAGGAGGAAAATTGAGTTTTTCTTTTTCTTTCTCTTCGGCGTGTTCCAATCTATAAAATCTCTCCCGCGATAAACTCGGACTACCGATTACTTGGAACAACTGAAGAATTGTGGAACGTGAAGAGAGAAGGGGGAGGGATAGAGAGAAACCCAGTTAAAGGAGAAGGTGAAGGAAGAACAGACGAAGGTTGAACGCTTGCCGTAGCCACAGGCGATTTATAGACTGACGCCGCGACATGGCGAGAGGAATGGTGTGATGTGTGTTTTTATGGAAAACCTTTATCAACGACGACGAGGTGGCATTCTCTCTCTCTCTCTCTCTCTCTCTCTCTCTCTCTCTCTCTCTCTCTCTCTCTACATCACGGCGAGACTTAACTTACACAGGGCGAGAAACACGTCAAGGGTGCCGTACAATATATAGAGCTGTTGTAAACTATTTATTTGAAACTGCCATTTCTCTCGGTATTAATACTAAACTATCATGTCTAGTAATTACATGTTAAGGTTTCGCCAAAATTTCCACAATATATGTTGTCATCCCGTAACGAATTTCTTTGATACAATCTATAACACGGTCATTTGGTATATGTGATTGCCGTGCAAGTTATACTAATTAACATATGTCTCGCTCTAGCCGAATGTTTGAACGTAAATTAAATAAAACCGTTCTACATACACTTCCAAAAACATGGAGAGTTTATTTATAAGGATTGCTGCTAAGTAAGTGTTTAATTTTTAAGTTGAATACACTTTACATTAATACTTCAACGTATTAACTGCTACAGCATATTGTGTATTTTAAATATGTAATTATTTTTATAATTTACGTTCTAAGAACACATTTTGTAAGCTTAATACAGAAAGGAAAATATTATACTCAATGTGGTGCTTTCTGATGGTATTTAAGAAGCTGAATTCTAATGATATATTGAAGTAAACAGGACTAAATTTTTAAATGGTTTCACATCAAACTAATAAATTAAAAAATAATTGTGATAAAAAAGTAAATAATTTTTGTTACATAACATATTTTCACTCTAGGCTAACACGGGTCCCACCAAGGCTATCCGGATTCGATACCTGGAGGATTCAGCCGAGATGTGGGAAATTTGGAGAGTTTTAGTCTACCGTTTGTCGGCAGGCTTTCTCGGGGGTCTCCAATTTCCCTAGCCTTTATCATTCCGTCACTTCTCTATTGTTGGGCTTCATTTAATGTCATATATAGGCCGTTCGGAATAAAGTGAACGCTAAATATTTAACCATCGAAAAATATCACTAGCTGTTACTACATATAATTCAACATTGCCGATAGTCACCTAACTGCTTGTATGGTTGGCAACGAAATAACACAATATGGTTCCGTGTTTATTCGTATTTAAATACAACAATAATGAAACATAATCAACTGACAGCGATATAGTTGTATTTTATATAATTAGTTAACTTCTTTTTTTATCAAACTATATGTGTACCTATCGACTGAAAAATTTATCTTATACGCGCAAACATAAAGTGACGTGTCCCAGGAGGTTAGACTTTTCCCGTTGTTAGCTGCTACACGCGGAAAGATACGAATTGGCTGGAAATAGATCTTTAGCAGGGCTTTTTCGAGTGTTCACTTTATTCCGAACTGCATATATCAGCATATGAGGATATACGGGCGTCCAGTCACAAATCTGTACTCAAGGCACGGTTCCCTGCCCTCGGGTGACCTCCATATACGCTATTCATTTATTTATTCACCCTAGGCAATTACTGGTAAGTGAAAACAGTAAAAAAAAAATACCTCAAGTCAATTAGTAAACATTTCATTTTCATTATATTTCTTATTGCTATGACAGGTCATAAATTATGAGTTCCTAATTTGGAATTCGTAAATTGAGCGTGAAATTAAACATTCATAAAGGCCTCGTTAATGCAGTGTTAATGCAGTAGCTGCCAGTCTTGT
Source organism: Medauroidea extradentata (assembly GCA_003012365.1). Lineage (NCBI taxonomy): Eukaryota > Metazoa > Arthropoda > Insecta > Phasmatodea > Phasmatidae > Medauroidea > Medauroidea extradentata. The sequence continues at coordinate 3,056 of PNEQ01058376.1, read as the reverse complement.
TGTGAGGACAAGTAACTTCAAGCAGGGAACCACAGCAGCTACCCTCCAGACACTAAGTGCAGTTTAACAACTGTGTGGTTTCCGTGCACTAATGTCCTTACACAGTTTAGTGTCACTGTATGTTCTGTGCTGTTTCCGCTGTATGTTGCTAGTACAGAGCACCTGCACGGCTTGTAACATGTTCAAGAGATGATAACATAGTGTCGGTGGCGACCCTCTATACAGCATGTCTTAAGATGGTAGTCCTCAGATATAATCCCAGTAAATGTACTAAACACCGGTGTACCAACAAGGACATACAACGATATCAGATGACATGCGATGTGGCTAGCTGAAACACTGCACGCCAGTTTGGCGCACCGCGATGTTGTTACCGTCGAGTGTGGACAGTCGAACCTTATATCGCTTCACTGCCAGCGCATCAAACGCGGGTAATTACATCCGGAGTATATCCCTCTTAACTCTGGGAGGAAAACCTTGTAGCCGCAGAGAAGGCAAAGTTGCCATGGCCAAGGTAATTAGAATTAAAGTACACGTTCGCAGGTTGGAGTTGCGTGGTAAGGATTAGTGCCCGCCCGTGTAAGAAAAAACCTTATAATACGATGTGTCTAAAGTGACTTGTGATATCATTAACTGAAGATATTATAATCGCAGTTATAAAACCTGGTTGGTCACAGCGTGTAGCTTAATATTTCAGAGTCGGTGGCGCAGTGGCTAGAGCGCTCGCCTCCCACCAAGGCGACCCGGGTTTGATTCTCGGCGGGGTCGGTCCTCGGATATTCGCATGTGGGAATCGTGCCGGACGATTGCTTGACGGGTTTTCTCGGAAAATTTCCGTTTCCCTCTCCCCTTCATTCCGGCACTGATCTATACTCATGTCGTGTCGTGTCTCACCAGTGTGCAGAAAAAAAAAATATTTTCAATCTTCAGAGTCGGGATATAAAATTTTAGAGGGATAACTGCGAAGAAGTAAATATTTACAAACGTGTTTGGAATTGTAAACATAAATCGGCAAAAATTTTGGGGCTTTAAAAATGTTCGCATCTATTCTGCGATTAAAGCGGAGTGAAAGAGAACAACAGGATAACAAAATGAAATCTCAGTATTAATATACAAAATAACAGCCGAGAATACAAGAACGTCAACTTATACATACTTAAAAGTATAATAACTGTAAAACTAACGTGACAAGAGGATATATGATACCTCAGAATACGGCAAACTTGAGGAATTAACAATTGAATTTAAATATTAAAACATTAACATTATATGATGCATTCAACGTAATATACGTTGTTCTTTTGATTGCAGGTGTAAATATCACTTTAGTGCATAGCGAATAATGAATGAAAATGTGAAAAGAAAAGAATGTATTTAATGTGTTAAAAACTGACTGTTCTTACCACTTATAATAAATTAACATTTACAAACCATTAAACGGGAAAGAAAGTATTACATATATTTTACTGGTCACTTAACGGAAATCTATATTTTATGTATTAAATAACTTGAAACCAATAGTTAAAACATATCAGGAACAACAATGAAATGGTAATATGTCATATAACATTAAAATTTCTTGGTTGAGAACAGCGAAGGTAAGAAAAACTTTCTATGAAACAAGAGACCAATTAATATATATTTTAAGTGCATTAACATAAACCGAAAATATTAGCAATCCCAATTGAACAAAAAAAACATTTTTTTTCAGTACAAAACGATGAGAAATGGTAAAATACACTCAATTAATATCACAACAATCTACAGTGGCAGCGGTATAATTTGTTAAGAGGTTTAGAAAAACGAAGGTAGGGACCTGTTAAATATGTGTACGAACGAACTTGGAAAGTGTGTTTAAGACAAATTTATAAAGTATTAATCACAAGTGTTTAAAGTCAAAAATATATTCATGGGGAAGGTATTAAGGTATCCGTAGCAAATAAATAAATAAACAAATAAATACATATTCATCTTTATATAAAATGAATTGTCCTGACTGACACACTCACTCACTCACTCACTCATCAACGCACAGCCCAAACCGCTGGACCTAGAAACATTATATTTTGAGGGAAGCTTCCCCTTGCCCCATACGCACCCACTAGCAATATATTTTCTCAAAATTCGATAATTAAGGTTAGTGAAAAGGGGGAAATATATTTTTAAATAATCCCTGATATCTCATTAAGGACGCGACTACCGCAATTTTCTTCACTATTTTTTTATTTGCACCAGATATTTTTTTCTGGTTTTAGACACAAATTGTAACTAAATTTGACTCTTCTGACATTTTTTATCTCTCATAGTTTTCGCGTAATGGCTTGTAAAAGTCATATTTTGCATGTTTCCGTTTTAACGACTACACTAAAACCAACTGATATACCAAACTCAAAAAAATCACAGTGGATAAAGACATTGCAGGCTACAATGAAATGCTCATAAAACAAAAGAAACAAAATTATTTGAATTTTAAAAATATGCTGAAACTGAAAATAAAAAATTTAAAATTTCAATATTTTTTTAAAAATACTTTAAGCATTCACTGAGGTAATGTATAAAATGTGTGGTGTGGGAAGGGTGGGGTTACGGGTTCGTATCCCGTGCAAGACATTGCGATGAAAATTACTATGACATCATACGAGCATATTGTGAACGCTCTTTACACTGAGCTAAGACAATTTATAGTTCACTGTTATTGTGTACGCTAGCTGTTAAATGCCTTGATCATATATTTTATCCAGAGTTACTTTTTACATTACATAATTTCTCGCGGGCAAAGCCGCAGCCAGGCAGCTATTTTATAGAGAAATAAAGATTAATTAAAAACATGGATGTTCTGCAATTAAAGTTCAGCGAAGTGGACTGGATAAAGCTGTTTGTATTTGTTGTTTTAAAGATATTCAGAGAATATTGTAAGCGATGCCGCAAATGGACAGCTAGTGTGTGTGTGTGTGTGTATATATATATATATATGTATATATATATATATATATATATATATATATATATATATATATATATATATATATATATATATATATATATATATATATATA
>PNEQ01058375.1:0-14117 GCA_003012365.1 Medauroidea extradentata | reverse complement strand
GATACTGGGACTCCAGACTAATACCTAGAGTGAAAACATAATCCGTCTGTCAAGCCCGACGAAGTTGTAAGACCCATTCGCCTTACGTTTATTTCTACTGGTAAGAAGTAAAAATATGTATCTATTGCTTTAAAAGTTGGCCCCCCCCTGGCAGCCAGCAGGGAGGGCCAATGGCCCCCTGGCCCCCCCAGTTGCTGCGCCACTGGAAGTAGTGGCTCTTTCCTGTTAGATACTCTGTACTTCTCACACACCCTACATTCTGCCACATATTGATCAATGTCACTAGACATTCCAGGCCAAAAGAATACCCTCCTAGCTCTCGCTTTAGTCTTACCTACTCCAAAATGGCCCTCATAGATCACCTTCAACATACCTAACCTAAGTTTCTTTGGAACCACTATTGTGTCATTTAGAAATAGCAATTCATCCTCAACAACAAGGGTACTCTGCATAGACCAATATGGGATACAGTGAGCTTTTTCTGAAGCCACCCTGTTTTTACAAGATTCACAACATCACTTAACACTGGATCTGCAGCTATTTCTCTTCTGAACTCTTCCTTGTGCCTTTCACTCATTGGGAAATGCTTACTGACACTATGAACCATTTCACACATTTCATCATCATCTTCAATGTCCTGTTTGCTGTGTGCCCTAGAAAGCAGGTCTGCAATATGCATCATCTTCCCTGGTAGATACTGCACGTCCAAGTGATACCTGAGTAGTTTCAGTTTCAAGCGCTGAGTCTGGTTGACATAATTCTTGAAACTTGTTTGTTCATCACTGCTATGAGTGGTTTATGATCTGTGAGAATCTACACTGCCCGACCGTATATATAGTAATGAAATTTGCTGGTTGCATAGACAATAGCTAGAAACTCCTTCTCTATTTGGGCCCAGTTCTGTTCTGTTGTTGTTAGGCTGCGAGATGCGTATGATATTGGTCGACAATTCTGTAGTAGGCAGCATCCAAGACCATCCTTTGATGCATCACACTGGATGGTAATTGGTATGCTGGCATCAAATGTACCCAATGCTGGTGCACTGCTTATTGCTTCTTTGATGGCCGCTACAGTCTGAGTGACACTTAAGCCACTGCTAAGTAATATCAGATCGTAAGAGTGCCCTCAGTGGTGATGTTACTGCTGCCATGTGTGGTATGAATTGTCGCAGGTAATTTACCATTCCCAGCAGTCTCTGTAGCTCCTTTTTGTTTAGAGGTTCAGGTACACGTTGAATTGCTGCCACTCTGTCTGGGTCAGGTTCAATTGCACTGTCTGAAAGAACATGTCCCATGAAACTGACCTTTGATGCCTTTGTACTGTAGTTTTGCTGGGTAAAATTTTATTGTCTGTTCTCTTGTCCTCTTCAAGACTTGAGCCACAATTCGATCATGTTCTTGCGGTGACTCAGCTGCCACAAGAATATCGTCGAAGTATACGACAACACTCTCAATGTCTCCAAATTCACTTTCGTTTAGCTCCTGAAACTTTTCGGGTGCGCAAGACATTCCAAAAGGTAATCGCAGGAATTTAAAGCAACCCCACGGAGTAGAAAAAGAGCATAAGTCACTGGATTCTTTGTCTAATTCAATTTGCCAAAAACCATCCTTCAGGTCAAACACTGAAAAATACATTTTACCTGACAGTTTATCAGTTAGCTGTTCAATAGTTGATATCTGGTAATAGTCTTGTTTGATGGCAGGGTTAAGATATTGAGGATACAGGCAGACACGTAGTGTGCCATTCGGTTTCTCGATGGCGACAAGGTTGTGAACCCATGAGTTCGGCTCTTCAACTTTCTGTACAATTCCTCTGTTAACTAGGGATTCCAGAGTTGTTTTCAGTTTTGTGGCTATTGTTTGTGGCTGTCTTCTTGGAGGTTCAGCTCGTGGCTGAGCATCCTCCTTCACACTAATTTTGCATTTTCCTGGGAATTTTCCTAGACCCGAAAACACATATTTACTGTCTTGAATGAACTTTCTCTTGTGTGGGTCCTCTTCAGTGGTTTCCTCATTTGTCATTTTTACTGTGGCATCTTCAGTTCCAATCAAGTGTACTCTCTTAATCAAATTCAAGTCAACACAAGCTTTTAACCCCAGTATTGGGGTGGTATTATCCGCGCATCAGTAATCCTAAAAAGTCCATGTATTTGACTACATATTTTGCTTCACATTGTAAATTAACAATTCCACTTGGCCTTACTTTAAATCCTCCATAGCATTCCAAAACTTCCCTTGTGTCTCTTACCTTTAGCTGATTGTCAATTTTCGTAAATATCTTGTATGGCAGTATGTTGACTTCCGATCCTATGTCAAGTTTGAAGTTCATCTTCCTATCCTCAACTGCTATGGTTTCGTGCCATTTTATCGTGTTTTCCTTTGTTCTTACATACTCAACCTGCTTTACATTCTTTGTTATTACTGTTATACCATTCACTACAAAATAATCTTCATCAGAACTGTCTGTTTCCTGTCTCTTTACCATTCATACTTTACGTGTTCCCCCTGAGTTTCTGCACATAGCCGCAAAGTGGTTCATCTTTCCACATTTGTGGCAGCGTTTGCTGAATGCAGGGCATTTGCCCTTTGTATGAAAGTAATTGCATTGTTTGCATTTCAAACTGACATCACTTTAATTCCCCCGATGACTGTATTGAGTCATTTCACTGTGCTTTGCTTGTACAACATTTACTGAAACTGGCCTGTTTGTTTCCATCATTTCCTTGTTGCGCTCTCCTTGCAGACACTGAAGCTGTTGTGAACTTGTTTCTGCCACTTTACCTATCTCGCACGCTTTTTCGAGGGTTAGGTCTCGAGTTCGCAGCATTTCCTGCTGCAGTGCAGTGTCCCTCACACCCATAAATATGCAGTCCCTTACATTCGCATCTGCTTGCTCACCAAACTCGCAACTGCACACTAACTTTCTCAAATCATTTACAAACTGCTGGAATGGCTCATTTTCTGTTTGTTTTCTCGAATACAGCACAAATCGCTCATATGGCACGTTTTTTCTTGGCCTGCAATATGCTTCAAAGGCTTCAAGTACCTTATCATATTTTTTTCGATCTTGCTCTGCAATCTTAAATGTATTAAAAACTTCAACTGCATCTTCTCCAACAAGGTTTTGAAGAATTGCCGCCTTTACTTGCGTCGGTTTTTCGGACTTGACGCCACCATGTAAATTTCGAAGTTCTGTTTGAACTTTCGCCAATTTTCACTCACGTTTCCTGTCAAATCTAAACAGCTCGGTCTGTTTGTGTCCGCCATTGTTTTGATGCACTTAGCTGTGCACACTAGCGACCAACTCCCGCAAGTCGCAACGGCCTCACTAAATGTCTTTCAGCACAATAATTTCACTCTCTTTATTATTTCGAACCGTAGATTACCATTATCCTTGCTGACTGCACCATGCTTTGTTTATTCTCGTCTTTTTACAATTACGTTGTATCCGCTCATACACACAACAGTTCTCACCTACTCGCCATTACACACTGCCGCCAACACAACCATGTTCCAAGTACCTACTTCATTCAATGTCTCTTTACAAGTTAGTGTCACACATTTACAACAGGGCATGTATCAGATCAGTTACAGCAGATGGGATGCCAATAGACCTGAGTTTTGTCAGGAGGGTAGGGATATGTACAGTGTCAAATGCAGAAGTAATGTCCTAAAAACATGTGATAAGTATACTTCAGAATTTAATGCTTCTTGAATCCATCTGATAAGTACTGTGACTGCATCTAAAGAATGTTCTTGCCTTGCGGAAGCCAAATTGTTCCCTGCGTAACAGATGGTTTGTTCCCAACCACCATTCAAGTCTATTTTTTAGTATTCTTTCAAATATCTTTCCAGTACAGGACGTGAGGGTGATTGGTCGGTAAGAAGAAGTTAGGGACTGACTTTTGCCATTTTTTAGAATAGGTATGACTATAGATTCAGTCCATTGGGTAGGAACTTGCTGAGACTTCAGTACACTGGTAAATAATTTCAAGATGTATTGATGTCCTGCCTTGGGAAGTTCCCGTACATGCGTATAGGTAATTCCATCTAACCACTGGGCTTTCCTCCCCTTACGTATGGCCTGATGATATTCAACCATACTTATTTCAGAGGTCAGAATTTGGGTACCTGTAGAATGTTTGTATACCTGGTTAGAAGTGGACAGCAGTTCTGTGGACTTAATTTCTTCTTCGGATGGGACATGGTCTGGAGCTAGCTGTTTGTGTAAGGTAGTCAGCATAGAAGGTCCTAAAGTTGTAGTTTGAGCAGGGTTTCTGCTGTTCTGAAGTGTGCGTATGATTCACCAGACTTCTGAAGCAGTTGTTTTAGAATACATTTTGCTGCAGTAACTACGCCAGCGTTCTTAACTTTCTTGACCAGTTTGACTTGTTGTGATAGGTAGCGGAGAAAATTTTGTTTGGTCGCTTGTTTCTTGTTTTGTCAAAAGGCATCTTTTCTTTCAGCGTTTGCCCTGGAGCAAGATTGATTTCACCACCCACAGTAAGTAATGTTTTTCGAGATGAAAAACGTTGAATTTCATCAATTATTGTATCTTGTAAATAGTTGTGCATTTCTTGAGAGTCTTTTTCGAGGGAACCGCATGTGTTAACAAGTTTGCTAGAAATGCTTTCCCTATAGTCATCCCATGTGGTGGTGTTACAGTTGTAATTACGATACCATAGTATAGAGGTTTTATTTCTGAGTAGAGAGACATATCCATGGATGCGATAATCTCACTGTTCAGCAGTATTGGGTAATGATCACTACCCATTGGGTCTGGAACGGTTGACCATGTGAATTGACTTGCTAGGTTAGAGGAAACTATAGTTAGGTATATTATTGTTTCATGCCTATTAAATGCTTCAAGATATGTACGACTTCCATCATTCATCAGAACGTAAGGGGAGGATGCTATGTAATCTGCTAAATTCTTACCAGCTGTATCACTCAAGGTATCTCCCAGTAAGATACGATGGGCATTAAAATCTCCACCTATCACAATATTTGGAGGTAGAATTCCTAATAACTTCTCCCAAGTGTTTGAGGTTGTATTGTGGCAGGGTGGGGCATACAAGGAAAGAATGTGTATAGTACGAGCATGATATTTTGCTGAAGCGGCAACCATTTCTATATGATTATAGGTGAAGCCCAAAGTTATTACTGAGAATTGTATCGCCTTATTAACCAAAATGGCAACACCGTAAGAGTTATTTGACGTATTCTGGTAAACTGTATAACCTGAGAATAGACTTGTATGACCAGATAGAGTTTCTTGAAGTAATAGTAGGTACATATATTGGGGAAGTATTGAGATATCTCAGTAGAAGACCTCTTTATAACGTTAAGGAGCGGCAGTTCCACTACAAAATATTCATGTTCAAGTTCACAGTCAGACTGGTCAGCAAGAATGGCTTTCACATTATTCACAGTTTCTTTTATGGTCGGTTTAACTTGCAATGTATTCATACTGACCGGAGAGTGTTATATTGTTCAGTGTTGGTAGATTAGTGTCATGCATACCTGACATTACAGGAGTTTCTTGGTGGACAGAGTTTGAAGCAGGATGTAGGACGCCATTACCTGTACCATCATGGCCTGGGTGAAATTGGGAGTAATATGTCGCCACTGATGATAGTGCTTTGGGCTGTGTACTGCCAGAATATAAACGTTGTGGGGAAGAAATGTTAGTGGGTCCTTGACATGATGTGGATTTAGCAATCTTGCAGTCCTCTGTAGATCTCTTATACTGTTGGCTAGTGACTTTAGCATACAAATGAAAGGTAGCATTGCTTAACTTAGGTGGTTGATATGGAGTACTGTCAAGGTTGCTACCTGTGGTGTTAAGGCCAGAGGTATTGGTTTGAGATTTTGGAAACTGTTTGCTCTATTTCGTAGACTCTGGGCATGTGTCTAAAAATGCGGATTGAGGGGTTTATTTCTTCTGAAAACAATGTTCGGTTACATGTGTTTTTGCTGTGTGGTAGGAAAGGTTGAGTGTAGCCATGAAGTGTTTAATCTGCTTTTCTATTTTCCATTTGGGGCATTTTCCTGGTCTAGCTGTTGAGGACCTTGACAGTTACGACAACATTTCTTCTTAGCTCGGCATACGTCTGCACTGTGTTCTTCCGGGAACTCAGGGCAGCGGAGTTTTGTTGATCTACAGTTCTTAGTAATGTGACAGAAACGATAACATTTGGAACACAGAATGACGGACTGTACTTTAGCTTTTACAGCATATAAGTGCTTGTATACTAAAACTCGGTCAGGAAGTAACTGGCCTTGAAAGTATGATATATTAATTTGGTAAGTTTGTGTGTTGTTCCCTCTTTGTCCGTTATATTTTTAGTTATTCTTTGAACTTTGAGGAGACAATACAGTGTTTCGATGCTATCAAATATTTCCTGAGGCCTTGTTTCTGAGTACAAGAGATAATGGTATGTAACCTTTCGAATTATGTGTTACCTGCCTGAATTGAATTGGAATCATTTGAAATGTATCGTTAAATTCTTGCAGTATGTCTTTATTAGTCAGTTTGCCTGGGGCTAGTGGAACTGTTCGTGCACTCACCATGATTATGTGTCCCTCTACTGAACATTGCTTTGCATTCACTTGTATCAACCCTAATCTCCTATTATTGGCGTTCGGTCTAACGCTATAATCTGGATCGTGAAATCGTATCTCTGACTTCAGTATGTGCACTGCAGTGTCCTTTATCCTCGGGGGATGATTTGTGTGTTTGCATAGCACTTGAGCACTGTGTTGGACTTGGTTAGCGTTGGGTCCACTTTTCTTGTAATTTTGCGTACGTCTCGCATGCTCATGACATTGAATGTGGCACCACTGTTTATTTGGCACACTACCGCCCTGGGAAAGTGTAATAATGTGTACAGTTTCTGTTTGTTTACTGTCTCTGTGTTGAGCTGGTTTACATCTTCTCTTGAAGTGACCTCACTTATAGAATACGTATTCTCATCCTCATATAAGTGCTCTGTGATGTTCTGTTCTTGTATGAGATGTACGGGATGCCTGTTTCGTGACTCTTGTTCCTTTTCTCGTTGCCATGTTCGACAGACTTTCGCAAAATGCCAGATTTGTTTGCAGTAGCTGCACTCTGTCAGTGGCTGGCCAAAACTGCTTTCCTCGTTAGTAAACTCTAGTCTTCCATAATAGATGCAACTCTGTGCCCAGTTTCCTTTTACTGGTTGTTTTTCCTCTTGATTTCCTCTCACCCTCTGTGACTTTGAGCCTCGGGCCTGTGGCGTGTGTCGCGCACTACTTGGACGACCTCTTTAGTTTGTTTTACATCTTAATTTAACCAAATCCTACTCAACTATCATAGGCATTAGCATAACATCCCCAAAAGTACTTTGCAAAATAGTTTCTTAAGATTTATGTGGTAACATATTTTTGCACAATTCTTACAACCTACACTTAACAGTATTTACACCCTGCAGATATTTAAGACCTACAATAGTCTGCTCATCCATCCAGGCGGCACCCTTTTCCTACTCGACTGACGTGCTCCAATGACTTCCTCCTCACAGTGGTTAGTACTAATACCCTTATCGGCATTGTCCCACACATGCCACTCCAATTCATAGTCTGAATCACTGTCATTGGGAAAACCAGATTCCTGTTCCTTCATAATCTGTGCAGGTAAACTGGCTGGAATACCTCCTCACTGACTTTGCCCGCTGGTGCTGATACCAAATGTTGCAGATTACGCCGATATGTGCCGCCCCCTGCCTGGACTAGGTACGATCTGGGCACAGCCAGATCAGTTGGTGTACCCGACACTGATCCCCATGACTGCAGATCGGGAATCCACACGCTGTCCCCTTTCTCAAGCTGAGACAGTTCTCGTACCCTATGCCGTTTATGATTGTTGATGCGTTAGCCAATGCCGTGCTAATAGCTTACTTGCTTCCGCATCTCCACAACAGAAAATAATTCCAAGTTCAAGTACAAACATAATTTTTGAGCTCTTATAATCAGCAAAATGAACTTTTTAAATAGGCTATGCACATATGTGAAGAAAACACTAACTTGGTACTCAAGCAGAATGTTGACATTTTGATCATGTTGCAATACTGAAACATTCATAGATTTTCTATGGGCCAAGAAAGAATGACTGTGCTGAATCTTTTAGCAATTGAAGGTGATCTTACGAAAAAGCTCAGTTTTGATGACATCATTAGAAAGTTTACATCAAAGAAAGCTAGAAAAATTGGCATAATGTTATAATTTATTATTGAAATTTTGTTTGTTTTGATCTCAGTTATTTCTAAGTTTCTGCAATTTAGGTGTATTTTTTATCCGAGTTATATACGATTTCATACTTTCAGTCTGTTTTTACCCTAGTCATTAATGTTGTGTGTTACATTATATTGTATGACAATTTTCAAAAAGGTAGTTTATTCAGTTTAAGCATAATAATGTCTACGAGATATATAGTTAACATATTTAAAAGTATTATAAGTAAACACATTATGTACATTTGAATTGTATACAATGTATAAAGATCAATTAGTTGTAATTGCAGAAGAGCGCAACACTAAGTAAATATGGCTTCTATCGGAGTTGAAATTTGTACACAAATTAGATGTATTTTGTTTTCAATTCCTTAATTTATACCCTGATTTCTCAAATTTAACGAACAGATTCATGGATTGTGTTGGTGGATTGTATACTGAAGTTGCTGTCTTTACTCATGTTATTCGTATCACATAATTTAATAAGTTGAAACATGTATAGTAAGTATAGTTTGTGAAGATTACATAACTGTGAGCTTAGTTGATGTCCGTACTTATAGCAGGTTACTTTTGCAATATTTTAAAGTAAGTTGAATCTCTTATAGTATGTCGATTTAGTAAATTTTAACATGATGGTATTTTTTTATTTACTCCACTTACCTCGAACTAACTCATTCTATTAATGAATGAAGTTTTTATGAAAATGAAGATATTGGTGTAATGTTCTGTGGTTCATAGGCTCATACTACTGAACAGTTAGCAATACAATACGACCTTACTTCCTCAATCCTCTGTTTACTCATTCACTTTAATTTTTACAAAACTTCAATATTATTTACTATAATTTTTGAGGTGTTATTTAAACGTAAAAATATAAATAAACCTATAATTTTTTTGGCATATCGAGGGTGTTGAACTGCAACCTCGTATGTCAAAAAGTAGAGTTTTACAGGGCAGATAAAAAACACTTTAAAACCATTAATGTTAACATAATATTAAGCAATAACTACTCTACATCTTAAATATCAAAAGATACTCTGAAAAGTTACATAAAACATAATATTTATCAATGCATTAATTTATAGAGCGACATACAAGTTTGCTGTATGAAAAAATTGCTGGAATGTTGACATACAAGTTTCTTGCACTTGACATAAAAGGTTGTTGCAGAATCCAAAATGATTATTCAGTGCAAAACAATCACATACGAGTTTACAGTAAAAGTTGAAACTAAATAATTAGTTTAAAGAAAATAAGTGACTTAAGTTATAATATGACCTAGCTTGATATAAATCTTACAGTTAGAATAAAGTAATCCTTAATAAATACAGCCACATTGAGGGGCATAAATTAACCGCACCACAGTTTTAACATGTAAGCATCTGTGCTTGAGAATATTCATAGTCTGTGCATTAGGTATAAACTACGATGCTTTGTTTTTTGAAAAGTGTGGAAGGCTGTCGTAGAACTGATGAACATGTAGTGGGAGGACCTTCTTAAGCTCTTGCTGATGTTCCCATTTAATGTGTGACAGCTTCAATCGACTAGTGTACATTTGAGGGTACACAAACTCTCCCGTTAACTTCCTTCTTTGAGGCAGCTGCTGAAGAGTCGAAGAAAATCGCAATTTGTAGAAAATCCCCTCTGGTTTGCAGGTCAACTGAATAATATCATTGACGGTTGGATCGTTTTTGAGATGCCCAGGCAGAATGGAGGAGTAAGCTTCCCCTTCAGGAACATCAAATTTCCTGAAGAAATCGTAAGTGATACACTTGGCTTCTCTTGTCACTGCAAGGTAATCATGTGGATGATGAATTTCTCTGTTCTTTAATCTGCGCTCGATTGTAGCGTGAACGGAGTCTGCCTCCATCTGCGTGTGCCCTTTCTGAAGGTACTTTTGCTCAATCGTAAACTTTGTTTCCTTCACAAGATGAAATAAAGCGTTTGCAAGTATCTTATTTTTATTTTGATAGACGCATCCATCTGACCAAATGATGATCGTCTTTGGTTTATCATCTGGCGACGTTTCGATTTCCTTTGCAAGAAAATTCACAACACATGACGTGAAATTGCTGGACTTGATCTCACCTTCTGACTCGTCCCACCAATAACAACAGACTTCTTTCGTACTTAGATTGTAGTAAGTGTGGTTGTGACAACACAGTTTCGTTTTATAGTACAGGGCAGAGGCGTTTATTGCTGGAGCTAGTTTAACCTGTTGAAGGTCAATGGTGTAGACATTGCACTCACCATTGTCTGCTCGTAATTTGTCTGCATCTTTTTCTTGTGGAGCTTCTTTTTTCTTTGTTTGATGATCCTGGTATTTTTCTTCAGGCACACTTCCTACTTTATGTTGGCAACAAATGTCACATTGATCTTTTTTTGTCTGAAAAAGAGCAATGTTCATGGAACTAACCAATTCCATGAAAGTAAACCAGCACAAAGGGGTTCTGGTGTGAGATGCAGAGTCTTGAATGTACAAATTGTACAGTTCTTGCCCTGAGTGGATTATAGGTTCTAAGTACTGTTTTGATGTGTCTTTCCTACAATAGTGGGATTCCATCTTAGGTAGCCGGTTCAGAAACTGAACTGCAAAACCTTTTGCTTCAGCTTTTCCTTTCACTGTAATGCTTTTTGGTGGGGTCTGTTTATTAAAGTTTTCAGCAGATCTTGTTTGGGTCGCACCTTCACCAACTATTTCACCTGGATTGTCTTCCATTTCTTTAATGCTCATTCCATGTTCAGATTGTAAAACCCAGTTCCTGATGGACCATTCTCCAACATCAAATGTGTTGAGAAATGTTTTCTTACACACTTCTGTAAGTGTACCTTCAATGTTCAAGTGATAATGCAGGGTGTTTTCACGGCGCTCCCCAGAATCTGTTCTCCTTATTTGCTTTTTGGTTGAAGATGAAACAAGAGATGCAATGTATGTTTTCCTTTCATTCCAATTCAGTGACCAAAATCTATTGAACATTGAATTACGGGTGGTTTCTGGTATTTCCATGCAGCTTCTTTTACTTGATTTTAAACAAGCAACAGAGTTGCACACCGGACCAATCTTCCTTTCTCTTCTTTCCTTTACATTTGTCACTATTTTACCATCTTCACTTCTTTTCCTTTCTAGACTGCTGTATCTCTTTCCTTCCATATGAAGTCTTTTGACAGTATTCCGTTGCCACTCTTCCATTTTCTTTCGCTTTTTGGCCACAGGTCTCTCAGGTAAGCTCACTAACGAATCACTTTCAAGGGAATCAACAACAGAATTAACAGGCTCGGGGTCATCTACATTTTCACTGTCACAATTGTCCAATAGGCCTGTGTCATTTGCAACGGAAACAATTAAATGATTGTTGTTTTCCACTACCTCTGTAATTGTAGATTCAATCATAGAAGGAATCTCAATAATGGTTCCTGAATCAACGATAATAGGTTCAGCTTTACCATTACTGATTTCACTGAAATGTGCGGGATCAATAATGGGAAGCACTACTTGCTCTGCACAGATCAAGTCATTAGCAACGATAGATGCACTATCTTGCACCATTTCTTTACAGTTCAAGTCCTTAACAGCTGCACAAGAAGTATCTTTCACCATTTCTTCATGACCTCTGATAGGCTCAGTTTTGTTGCTACTGATTTGATTGTAATGTGTCAAATTAATACCGGGAAGTACTGATTGCTCAGTAGAGGTGTCTATAGCTGCACAGTTCAAGTCCATTTCTTCATAGCCACTTGCAACAACAGGTTCACGTTGTGATATTAGATGTCCAAATCCTATTTGGTGCATCAAATCGTCCTCTGATGGCAGTTCCTCCTCAGAATCTTGTCCATTATTTATTGCTGTTAATGACAACGCCACAAGTCTACGAGTTCTCGAATTGCAGTTCTCCATCTAGTAACACATTTAATTGTTTTGCGATTGTTGCCAAACTTTCATATTACAGTAGTTGTTTACAACTTTTTGTAATAAAGGTGAATACGTTAAGTCATGATTACTTTTTGTATGTGTATGCATGCAGCCAAGTCAAATATTTATATTTATCACTGTTTGAGTTATAGTGTTAATTAATTTTCCAAATAAGTATTCTTTTATAATAAATTAGTTTAATGTAATTAATACATAAAACAATAGTAAAATTATGAAACCATCTTTGAGTTTAGTTAAGGTTACGAATTTTTAAATCAGCATTTCAACAACTGAACTAATGTGTAGACACTTAATAAATTACTTATATAATTACCTTTCCAATCCTGGTTATATATCATAAAATAAATTTACGAATTCGGAAATTAAAATAACACATTGCCAAATACAGTAATACCGATAAAGAACCACTTGCATGAACGAGTTTTGATAAACAATCTAGCATAGAGCATCAAAGATATTGACATACGATGTTACAGCAGAGAGAGCGGATTGCTTGACATACAAGATTGCAGTAAATAACTATAATTTCATGACATAGGAGGTTGCAGCAGAGAAATAGAATTGCTTGACATACGAGAATATTTTAAAACCAATGTTTCCAGCCCTGTTTCTTTGTTTTGACTTACGATGTTGCTGCAGAAGATAGAGAAAATGTTTCTACATAGGAAAGTGGCAAAATCAAAAAATCACATTTTTTTGACATACGAGGTTGCAGTTCAACACCCTCAATATTATTTTAAAAAAATTTACGGGGACAAGCAAAATTTTGGAAGTACAAATGTGTACTTAATCTGAAATACATCATTTTTAAACTTAGCCATTGAGTAAAAAAAAAAAGTTGTGAATTAAGGGTGGCATGGGGCTTCGAAGATTTATTTGCATAGGGGCCCGTAAATCCTGTCTGCGGTCCTGGTCACTATACACACACCGTATATACAGTACATCAATACATAACAGTTTTATGACATTGCAATGTTATCCAAGTACATGTTATATTACAACTTATAGTTTGGTAATGCTTTATATATAGTAAAATATCAATCCAGTATCAACTTGGAGTGGACCAACATATCAAGAGTGAAACATTGCTATACTACTTGTGATTTAAATACAGTAATAAAAAAATTGTAATTTTTATTTACTCCCCGTAACTTTTTTTTTATGTTGCAAACAAATTTTCATTTTGCTGCAGGGTGTAGGCCATTTTTGTTTATAAAGGAAGACTTCTAACCATGTCAGGTAGCATTGGCAC
Source organism: Medauroidea extradentata (assembly GCA_003012365.1). Lineage (NCBI taxonomy): Eukaryota > Metazoa > Arthropoda > Insecta > Phasmatodea > Phasmatidae > Medauroidea > Medauroidea extradentata. The sequence continues at coordinate 680 of PNEQ01058375.1, read as the reverse complement.
TTCTTATTGTTCTATATGTAGACTCTAAGCACACGAACTGTCAGAACTCTGAATGTAACCTTCGTGAAGCAGAATAAGGTATCTGTAGAGTGGGTTAGAACAGTCATCAGAATACTGAAATCAAATGGCTACCATCTTGAAAACATAAAAATTTTTTTCCAATATAAATAAAGATTGTAAAAGGAAAGTATGTTATATAAAGTGACAGTCAGAACTCCACAGTATGTAAGCAATTTTATTTTGCTCTCAAATCTACGAAATTGCTTTCAGCCTGAGTGAAAAATTATTGCCATCTGCCACTTTTTGTTGATACAATTTTAAATTGTGATGTTTTTCTTTTACCTATAGAAGTTTACAGTCAAAATTGACAATTGTATTACATCAATTTTGTTTTTAATTTTATTACTTCACATGGAATGAAACAAAATTAAAGGGTGACTGCTTAAAGCTTGATTGACAAAATATTACGACAATAATACTATGTAGGGGAGACAGGGGAGCATTGACCATAGGGGAGGTTTGACCCACATTTGAATTTCCCGCTCTGAAGCTCTCTGGCGCCATCTTTTCTCAGTCACAAGTTAGAATTGGAGGGAAACTTCATTGTGATGATAGATGGAAGCAAGAATGTTCGTTGTTTTGAAGTTGTGATGATTTGAAGAATTTTGGCTTTTATCATG
>PNEQ01058374.1:0-14155 GCA_003012365.1 Medauroidea extradentata | reverse complement strand
TTTCTTCGTTTATGTACGATATTCCAGCAACATAGAATGTTAGGATTAAAGCATTTAACAAACATGGTTTTAAGTTTTCACGATAATTATTTATACAGGGTAGGAAAAATGTGATGAAGAAACAACTCAGAAAGTAGTCTCGTGGTTTTTTCAAAAATACATTAATTGTAGGTTTGAAAAAATCTGATATGAAATCATTTATGGAATTTACTTTATTAACTTATTCATACACAGTATCAATATATTTTATTTAGTATAATTTTGCATAAAGTGGGGCTGAAACGTTGACGTGGAAAAAAAAACACTATCTAAATTCTCGATAATCTTAATATCCATGAAATAAACTCCATCTCGTCTAAATGAAATCAAATTACATTCAATGTTGGTCTTGAAATATTTGTGCCCGATCATTGGAACATTATGTGTGCTCTGAGCCATTTCTTTTACCACTTTATTGATACATTTTATGTTTTCCATTTGATTAGGTTTAGCATAATTTTCAACTAATTTTGTAGTACTATCCATATTTTCGAATAAATTTACAAATCTTGCAAAATGGTCGAGCGATCCTTTTGCAGAACTCATGGCTATGCGTATCAAACTGGGGTTCAGAATGTTGGTATCCATGAAATATTCATTTGGAAGGTAGGACCTAGTAAAGTCGTTATTTTTGTGCAGTGCCAGCTCCAATATTTTTCTGTTTATTTCACAATAGATATTATAAGCTTCCAGAGAACCATACAGAGAATACACTGCCAAAATAAATTCGTGTAGTATTTTTTTTGTTGGTTCTACATAATCGTATGAGATTTCGTTTGGATGTTTTGCAACCATTCTGTTTAACAAGCGCCAATTTACTTGATTAGCACACCACTCTTTTGTCAGCAAACTAGAAATTTCTTCGTAAAGTTTAAAATATCTGTGTGTTTTTGGAAGACCTCTCTGATGCATGTACAATATGTGGGTTTCGGTAAATGTTAAGCGAGTTTTTTGGAACGGTAAATAAAAATTATGTTTAGGGTGCATGGTATGAAGTAGTTCCAAAGATGCTTTCTCATTTACGTTTATGAAACCAGTTTCAGCATCTTCATCAAAATCACCGTTTTGGTTTCCAATTATGGCTGGAGGAATGTACATGGCATCTGTTATGGCAAATGCAATTTCGTCAAATACTACTACAGATGCTTGATTAATTACGGGATCTCGTTTGAAAATCAATATTTTGGACAGTGGCAATTTCATAAAACAATCTTCCTGGTCAGCAGATGGTGTTTGCAAACAAAATATTTTTTGGTACTTAATTTCCAATTTTATTGACCAGTCATATGGTAAAACTGCCCTATTTGGCAATAAATCTGGCAACAGTAATATTTGACCTCTAAGAGCCGAGCGTTTGGGTGGTATGTCCGATCTGATTGTACTTCTTCTACCTTGCATTCTTTGCTTGATGCTAGTGTTACCATTTAACTGAATATTAAGATGATTATTGAATACTTGAGGAGATTCCAATACCTTAGATTCAGCATATTTCCTCACAATGATATTAGAATCTACATTTTGATTCTTTGAACAGAAAATTAAAAAATCTTTTAGATTGGGAAGTATGTGCATATATTCTTGTAGTATAATTTTACGTTTTTTATGTTTAAGCTTGATTGATATTTTTGAGAGCAGATCTGACAGCATTCTTTCAACATCTTTCCATTTTAAATCGCTGTCATTAAATGTAAAATATTGTGTCAGTAAAAGTTTCAATTCATTGTTTACATAATATAAATTGTTCATTTTAAACCTTGTTAAATTCAATAACATGTGCAATTCTGCATAACTGTCATATCCTAAAATGTTTTTGTACTTATTTATCGAAATTCTCGATTGAAATCGAATCGCTGGTATAACCAAGTACCTTTCTTTGCTTATTTTTTTTTTAGATTTTTGTTTCCTGTAAATGTATGGATATTTTGGTCTAACTATTATATTTCCAGCTGCATCTTGGCTTTGAAATATTTCATCGAGATTTTTGTCTTTTTTTGAAATTTTTCTTAACCACCATGTATTCAAATATTTAATAGCAGTTTCGGGACTGCATACTTCCAGATTATGTTTTTCTATATAATCTCGATCAATATTATGTATTATATACTGCATACCGTTTAGATTATAATCACCAACTAAAATACATTGGAAAAAAATAATTCTTATATAGCACAAAGAGTTTCTTTGAAAAATAAATGACGGAGAATCTTGTTGAACTCCGCAGCGTCACCACCCATGTATGTGCGGCCTGAATGTGTCATTCCACAACGAGCCCACAAATTACCGCCGCAAAACTTTGATTTTTGCGGCGGTAATTTGTGGGCTCGTTGTGGAATACCCCAACGAACCCACTCATATATTGGCGGAGAAGCTACACGGTGCTACAAGGTTTGCCACTAACTAATTTAAAAAAAAACATGGATAGGTTTTTTTATTTAGCAGTAAAAATGGATTTTATTAAAAGAAGAGTTACAGAAATATTTTAAAAATGATAAAGTAGGGTATAAATACTTCTTTCATACAAAAATTGGTTAAAAGGTTTACGAACAAGCCACAGTGTATGTATATTTGTTTGACACAAAATTTTCAATCAATATGACAGAGTTTTATGAAGACATCCCGATATTACTTGTTGAATTAACACATCCAGCTGCACGGTTACCAACATTTGGTACATCGGGTAGTGTAGGTGCAGACCTATATACCATAAAAGATCATCAATTAGCAGTTGGTGAACATTGTTCTATTCCACTTGGTCTACGCATCAAGTATCCACGAGGACACTTTGGTTACATAACAACAAGAACTGCTACAGGACTTCGTGGAATTCAATTGTGTGCTGGTGTCTGTGATCCTGACTACCGAGGTGATTTACATGCTTGTATCTGGAATTCATCAAGTTCGCCACAAGTTATTTTTAAAGGTGCACGTATTGCTCAACTTTTAGTGTTACCCTTTACTTATCCAATAATTATGAAGGCATCTGATATTGCTAGTGACGGAACGGATCGAGGATCCCAAGGATTTGGGTCAACTGGACGTTTTTAGAGGCATAGAACTAAAAATTTGCATTTAGTTTTGCCGATATGTTTGTTATTAAAAAATATATGTGTTATTAATTGTTAATAACTATTGTATCAAATATAATTTTAAAAATATATAAGGAATATATTACCTATATAGGCTATGTTGATATAAATATTTTTTTCCTAACATACAATTTTGAAAATCATGAAATAATACAGCCATCCAAATATAATTTTATTCCTACATTCATACTTTATAATTTTGGCGATACATAAACTACTTTATAATTTTGGCGATACATAAACTACTTTTTTTTAAGTTTTTAAAAAAAATATTGTAAGCATAATGGATAGCAGTGAGTTAATATACAAAAGAATACCCCGTTTTCGTACAACAAATCGAATTCAATCAAATGAAAATTTTAATCTTTTTAATTATGATGATACGTCTAGCGATGTCAGTAGAAACGATGGCATGAACAGCGAAGTTGGTGGAAGTCATATTCCATCTGATAGAGACGAACATTTAGATGATTCACTGCCATCACGCCCATCATCACAAATTGGACATGAAAGTGGAGCTTTTGTTACTGGTAGTAATGAAATGATACAACGAGAAAATATTGAGACAACAGAAGAAAATGTAAATAATTTAAAAAATAAATTTAAATGTGTTATTGATAATTTATCAAAGTTAATATTTACAAATAAAAATGAAAATAAATTAATTTTGAATAACGAAGTAAAGGTTATGAATTTGCTAAAAGAATGGTATAATTGGATAAAATTGGCAGGTAGGTATAAACTAGCAAATGATTTACTTGAATTGATGCTTGAACTAGATTACGAGAATACTTTTAGAATTTATGAAAATTTTGGACAAATTCTTGCTGACTTGGGTATCTTAATTCAGTTTACTATAATTGTCATGTGGCTACAAAGTGGTATAAAACAAGTGGAGACTACGGTAATGGAACATAAGTTTGTAAAGGTATTAGATGATACATTTCCAAATTTGACTCCGTTAGATGCTTTTTTCATAAAGTCGTTGAAAAATCCACTGCCTTATTACAAATCGATGGAATCTGCGCAATTATTAGAATCTGTTTACAACGGACTCAGGGCTCCGTATACAAAGTTGAAAATCCCTGCAAACATCACAAAGAGATACATTCCGTATGTTGATTCCAAATCATTCAATTCAATAAATGTTCAAAATTTTCCACACATTTTTCAAAATATTCAGGAAAAAGTAATCTTATTTTTGGAGATTTGTAATCGTAGTAAAACAAACAGATCTGGAACATTTTCAAATATATTTATTCAATGATTTATATTTTGGTACACAAGGCGTATTATTTTCTCGCATAACATTCTTTGTTCGACAGTGTAATGACTCATATCCTTAAAACATATAATATCGTTAATTATATTGCTATAACAGTTTATGTCGATTGTTTCATCGGATTCATAGAGCCACAGTAATAGTTTAGTTTGATAGGAATTTAGGGTGCGAAGAAATGTGAATTTATTACACGCAGGAAAAATGTACATGTAATACATTTCTTTTACAATGAGATAATTCACCTACATTACCACGTTATATAAGTTGAGTGCATCTATAGTTATATCTTTACATGGTCTTGTTTTATATTTTGCAACTGCCAATTTAACAGGTGTCGGTGAAACGTAAGAAAGTCTTGCTATGTCGACGTTGTAAACTAGTGGTAGATTTGCAATTTCTTTCATCTCCTCGTTTGGATATATATTATTTGCCGGGATCATTCTCGGTTGATTCGGTAGTCCGTAATAATTATTATGTATTCCAAAATTAATTCCATTTATAAACATGCCATCGATTATTCCAATATTTGAAAAGTGCGATGGTTTTTTAGGTGCATCTCTGTTGACTGAAATATAATCAGATCCTGTGTAAGATAGTATGTTTAAAAAGTCAACTAGAGGAAATTTTACTATTGGTACTTCGTACACTTTTATATTACTTGATGAATTTTCTTCCGAATCCAATATAAATCTGTTAATATCATTATCATTGTCTAAATGTTGTAACCATTTATTATTTGTATTTTTTCTAGATATTTTTGAGTGAAAATTAATTCTACTTTAATTTTTTCCCAACAAGCCATATTTTCATTTAGTATTCGAGTCCAACCACTATGATAGTCAATTAAAAACTGAACGAACTGGTTCATAGCATTTGATTTCTCGGTTTGGACACATAACGATAACATTGCTGCAACAGCTTCAACATCACTGGCTCGTTCGTTGTGATTATCCAATAACATGCTCAAGAAATGTTCTTTTGTAGAATTTATTGGTTGTGCACACAAAAGTGGAAATTTTGGTTTGCATATTGCACTGAATGCTGCAAATGATAATAGATCAGATCTGTTATTTTTAGGATAGTTCATGTATATAATTTCTTTATAAAGGGAATTATGGTTGCTACAGAATGGTCCGACTAGTAAATTATCACTTCCTACAGGTGAATTTTGGCAGTTTCCAGTATCGCGAAAGAAACATGTTGGCGTATATTCTTCCGACAGGTTAACGTTCATGCATCCTCGATTTGGCATAGTGTACTGGACTATAAGGGTGCTGTATGCTTGTATCGTATCAGAGGTTGTTTCATTTGGATTGAAATCCATTGATGTATCATCTGTACGTAATGGATTTGGATGTTTGTATCTGTTTTGGTGGAGGTGAACTTGAGTCATCTTAATCTTACTATAAAATTAGAAAAAAAGGTTAAACATTGTTATTTATATATTTTTATGTATACTGCATATTTTTGAAAATTACGAATGTCTGTAATTTTGCTTTTGACGTAAGCTATAAATTCCCTGTAATTATTTTCTCCATTATAATACTGAAGTTGTTTGGTTAACATGTGCGTTTCGTATTCTTTCAGAGACATTATTTTCAAATCATGTTTCATTTCATACTTGTTCCGTTTATGTAAAGTCTTCTTTTGTATGATTTCTATACTTTGTTTGTGTTCATGTAATAAAAAATCAGTTTTAATTTTTTTTAGTTCATTAACAAACATTACAAATATTTTGTAGGACCATTTTTTGTTGTCATCATTCCAGTACAGTTCGAAAGGTTCTGTTAAAATGTGAATTGTTGAATTAGGATACATACTTGTTTCTTCAATGAATTCTCGCAGAGCACAAACAAGATCAGATTCCATTTTGTTCTTCTTGCAGCCTCGAGGAAGTGCAATCTTTTCCAGATAACACGATCCATTGTCACCATTATAAGACTTTTTCAGTTCAATTAGGTAAACATTTTTCCTGGAATCCAGTATACAAACTCCACATCGTTTGATGTTGCAGCCCATCGTGAATCTGGAAAGGATGACTCTTAATACTATAATGTAGCTGTGTTTGGCCACTACTAACGAATGTATCTGTGTCATATTTATATATAAGCATGGAAAATTTTATACCAATAATATTAAACAGTTATCGTAAAGAAAATACTATTGACATTTCTTTAATAGAATTCATATATCAAAATTGTGACAACACTTACGGTATATCATGGGAAACTGTACTCGACATTTGTAAAAATCTACCAAAGGACCTATTTTTTAATGATTTAGTAAACAAAAATGATATGGAACAACTGAAAATGTTAATTTTAAAATATGCAATACAATATCAAGTACCATGCTTTGATTAACTTTCTTTATATATGTATTCGCAAATTTGACAGCGATGAACAGTAGTTTCAATTTCATCGCCAGAGCGGTCCTGTATGGTCTTTGATAAAAAAATATGTTCACAAGGTGGATCCACTGGCAATTCGGAATTTATCATCGTAGCTAATTTATTCAGTAGTTCTGTATTAATTTTGTTTTCAATTTTTTTTGATCTAGTTTTCTTTTTATTTTTAACAGTGGAATCTTGGGATGATTCTGTTTTTCTTTTCTTTTGACGGGATGTTTGTTTTATATCATTTGCAAAATCATCAATTGTTTTGTTTTTAATATCAGCGTCTAAATCATCAATTGTTTTGTTTTTAATATCAGCATCTTGAGAAGATTTAATTATACTTTTCTTTTGACGGGAAGTTTGTTTGGTTGTGTGCATTTGTTTTGTATCATTTGAAGAATCATCTATAGTTTTATTTTTAATATCAGCATCTTGAAACGTTTTATTTTGATGGGAAGTTTGTTTGGTGTTGTTTGCAAGATTGTAGTCCATTTTTATGGGCATTGAGGATGTCTCATTTGCAAATTCATATATAGTTTTATTTTTAATGCCAGCATGTTGAGAAGATTGAATTTTATTTTTCTTTTGGCGAGATGTTTGTTTGGTTTTTTTTGCAATATCACAGTCCATTGTTTTGTGTGTTTGTTTTTTATCACTTGCAAAACCATCTATCATTTTATTTTTAATACCAGTATCATGAGATGATTTAGTTTTATTTTGATGGAAAGTTTGTTTGGTATTATTTGCAAGATCGTAGTCCATTGTTGTGTGTGTTAAAATATATTTTCTACAGCTTATATACAAAATTACTTTGAAAAATTCTCAAATATACCTATTGTTAACACATGTCCTATAAAAAACATAAAACACATTATTTTAAAGAAACTAGGGATGCAGTCTGCTTGAACAATAACAAAAGTATTTAGAGCCGGAAAAACTACATTCTTTGTAATTGTGGCAAATTTGTTAAAAATACTCTCATTATTTTTTTCTGCTATTGTTTCGTAATTGTATGGTTCTATTTTACTATGCGATGTTAATAATTCTTGTTTTTCTTGTGGATAGAAATCGACTATATTTTTGTATGTTTCATATGCTGCTAAAGTTGTGCTCAGTATACTCATGCTTATTTTTAAGATCTGTTTAATGTTTGCTGCTAATAAACATTTGCGAATTTTATTGCCATTCTGTATGGTATTATATTTTTTGTACGTGTTGATTAATTCAATAGAAAATAATAAAAAAAATAAACTTAAAATATTTCCAGTCAATTCAGTGATAAATGATAAAATTCATTCTCGTATAGATTGTATTAATGAAAAACATTATTGTGCTACTTCCAACGACTGTGCGAGAGTGTGTAGGATGAAAACCGGTATTGTATTTGAATGTTCTCCAGCATTTGTTTGTGTCGAAAGAGATATCGACGAAAACAAAGTTTTTGACAAAGATGTCGTCAATTGTAATGCTAAACATGGGATAGTAAAGATTTTGGAAGCTTATGATGGTGTAGGTGCATATTGGTCTTGTTTTGCAAACTACCCTCACTTATTTGACGAGCACGATGAAACTCCAAAGTATTCCTGTTCTGATGGAAATTTGGAAGTTGACGTTACTAAAGCACTGCCTATTATCACAGATTGTAAATGTGGACCGGGAAAAAAGTTGGGTGTATTAATGGACAATGATGTTTCTGTGCCCAGATGCATCGATGAAAACATTGTTCATTTGTTACCGGAACTGTATTTGATCGATTCTTAATTAGACAGAATTTTTGATACTATTATTTCATCTGCTGGTAGAATGTTAAATTCTTCCTGTTGTGCATATAAGTAGTCTTGTTCCGTCATTCCTGGCAGTCTCTTTTTGAATTCCTCGATGGTCATATACCTGAACGTAAAAATAGTCTGGTTATTTGTAACTGAAAATGATAGAGAACTACTGTCATCATTTGCATCTTCATATTTTTCAGCATGAAAAATTATTCGTAGCAATCCATTGTGATTTTTTCGTACAAATTCAATAAAATTTTCTATGTTGCCTCCTTCAGAAACATAAAAGGAAAGCATTTGTCGTATGGTTTCTGAACACGAATCACCCATTATATTTTTTTACTTACTATATACAAGACTTTCCTTAACATGTACTTGAAAAAATTTTATTTGTTGCATGTGTTTCACAACGAACTATACATTAAAATTAGTGGCCTTGCTATGCCTACAAAAAAACACTGTATTTTTGAAACAAAATATCCATTTTCCATATACGTTCTCATTCTGCCATCTTACAAACCTCAACTATTTCGTGTACTTGGTCAGCAATTCAAGTCTACAATTTTGGAAATTTGTGATTCGGATATTGTTCTGGGTGCATTGAACAGTACTTTGTTGAGTAACATTAGCCAAGAGTACAACAGTTTTCCAATTTTAAAAGGAAACCTAGTCAAGATCAGCAGTGGTATTTTTTCGCATATTTTGGATATTTATCAGTTTTTAAACAAAAATGTTAAATATAAAAAATACATGGCTCTATGTTCGGCTCTATCTATTGAATTCATGATCATGATGGAACTTGTGCTGGAAGCCATAACCACACCACCTATTCCACATCCGCATCAGCGTATTTATGCAATACAGAGGTTACTGTTTGCTAAAAGCTTACAGCAAAATTGTTCTTTGAATCCATCAGATTATTTTAAAGTATTAGATTTTTACGTTTTTAACGATGGAAAGTTACGTTTGCTTCCGCGCGATAAGGCAGATCCTCAGAGTCACGAAATTTTAAAAAGTTTACCTTTGGTGGCTTTGGACATTGAAACTGCCACAAACAATATGAAAGATGTCCCTTTGGGTATAAATGTGCACGAAAAGTTGGTCACTTTTGTATTGTACATGGGATACAAAGGTATTTCGTGTACGATAATGTCTTACTTGAAATGTTTTCGAGAGATGGATGTAACAAATGCTACTAACTTCGATCTTGCGATGCAAAAAAAATATAATAAGATCAACAATTGTTTGTACATCAAAGGATGCGAAACTGAGCAACAACTACTACAGGAATTTCTGTTTTGGTACTCGAAAGGAACTTTGGTAGAAATGCTTACAAGTGATCCATTCTTTCCTCATTTCCTAATCGGCCATAACATAATTAAATATGATTTGAAATTTTTAGTTACTAGTTTGTAATGGTACGATATGCAAGCGGAATTCGATAATCATGTTTGTATAGAAAATCCATATTCTGATGCAGCTATATTTAGGTTCCATCCTCAGTCGATAATTTGCGATACATTTTTGTCTATCAAGAACAATAACCTCGCTAGCGGCAACTTGTCTTTGGATTTCTTGAGCAAGCGTTATTTACCTAAAGAATTTCAAAAAATGGAACTTGACTCAGTTCTCATCAGGGTGTTGTACATTTTGGAAAATGGAATTCGCAGCATAGAAGATGAAAGAGTGCTGGTCGGAAAAGTGTTCACAGTTTGTGATTCTGCAGATTCTGTCGAGCGAGCAGCAATAACACTACCCACGGAAAAAGTTAAAATGTCTCGGCTGATGGCCATCACAGTGCAAGAAGACGTAAAGTTTTTAAAACTGTACGACATGGAACAAATACTGATCTACAACAAACTGGACTGTGTCTCGGTTGTCCGTCTCTTCGATACTTTAAAACTGGCAATGATAATGACGGAACTAGCAGTGATGTTTAACATGACGCCAGAATTTGCTTCTCACAAAGGAAATTCAGAGCGAATAAAAAATGTTTTTGAGTACACTGCGTTGAAATATAATTTGTTGATTTGCAAATACGAAAAAAACTCCATTATATTTCCCATGGCAGAAAACATTAATTTAGAAATGAATGCACTGTTCGATGCAGACAATATCTTGTATGAGACGCGACAGAAGAAACTTAACCAAATATTGCCGGTACTAGGACAATGTCCTCAACTGACGGAATATAAATTTAACTTGAAAACTAAAAAAAAATATCCTGGTGCTTTGGTTTTTACTAATCAAGGTATGCGACTGGATACGGTTCAGTTTGATGTCGTCAGCTTCTATCCAAATATCATTCGTTTGGGACGAATGGCACACGATTCTTTTGACTGTACTTCCGTTCAGGCATTCTGTAAAGTTATTGAATCTGTGCCTATAATGAAAACAAAATTCGATTCTTACTTGCAATTCAATTTAATGTGCGTATACATTGCTAACGATCCTGAAGTCGAGGCTTCGGAGCTGGTGCGAATTGGCTACACAGGTCGTGGAATCGCACATAAAGTTCGTTCGTATTCGGAATTGATCACTTTCGATTCATTTTTTGTTTGCTTGATAACATACGAAAAGTCAAACAGTTTTGTTTCGTGTTTTTTACAAGATTTGCTGCAAACACGAAAAATAATAAAGGATTCTATGAAGAAAATGATACCCGGTTCATTGGACCACGCGATGGCTGATGCCAGACAATTATCTGTAAAAATAATAGTAAACAGTACGTATGGTTTATTCGGCGATCCAAATTTCAAGTATGCCTGGGAACCGAGTGCCATCGCAACCACGCTGTTTGCCAGACGCCTTTTGTGTTACGCTTGCAGAGTTACGGAAATATTGTACAAAATTTACGTTTGTCATTGTACAAAATCAAATAACTACAGAAATAAGATTTCAATAGATGAACTTGAAACCATGCTCGAATTCATTCGCGACTATGGTTACATAGGAGATAAAAGTGCAAGGTACGAAGTGGGAAAAGAACACTTTTTGCAACTTTGTAGTAAACTGGAAGAATTCGAACCGTTGGTTTTCGATGCAGATACGGACGGCTATCAGTTCACTAATCCTGATAATGTCGACGTTGCTGGATTTTTAAAACTTGTGAATGAAGAAATGTGCATAGTCACGGGTAGCGATATGATAGTGTTTGATTTTAATACATCTTTGGGAGTAATTACTTTAACGAAAAAAAAATATTTACAACTGAGAAAATTCATTACTTACGACGTATGGATGGTAAACACTCGCATAGATGTGTTGGAAAAAATTGTAGTCAAACATACTGGATACGAAAGGAATGCTTCAGTATACATAAAAAGAATTTTTTTTTATGTAGCTGCTTTAACCTTTGCTGCAAAGATCTGGTGCAAGCAAATAGATTTAAAACAGTTATTTAAGGATATTTTTACATATTTGTCAAAAGTTAACCAATGCGAACTCTATGAAAAAATTGAATTGCGTTGGTTAAAGCAAAATTCGGCAAGAAAAGAATTCATTGACAGTGTAACCACCAATTACGTCGGTTCAATAAAGGCTGTGACGTTATACGACAAATCAGATCTTCAAAAATTAGTTTATTACAAACTATCTTCATTTGAAAAACATCAAGATGTTTTAAAAATTTATTATAGCAAATATTTACGCAATTACTCAAAAGTTATTTTATCCATAACTTCTGTAGGACTTGAAGTTGCCATCGACTGCAAACCTGAAGAATTTGTTTGCAATGCATATGCAGACTGGTTGAAAAATGAAGAACGCACAATCGTGTATAATATAATGAACGGAACATTTCCCCAATGTTTTGCATCTATCAACTAGTACCGTCTTCTGACCATGTATCTATATTTTCCATTTCCGGAATGCGAACGCCTGCGTCTTCTCGATGTCGGAGAACGTCTTCTTTTGCGATGACATCCATTCGTTCGTCTTTTAGATCTGTTTGGCGATTTGGACCTCGATTTACGACGTACCATATTATTTTTTTCCTTATATATATATATTATTGTTTAAATTTTTTCCAAATAGTTACCGCAACCAACATTAACCAGATTACTAAACCACCAAATATGAAAATACTAGTGGCAGATGATGCAAATGTAAACAAATTGTAAAGACCCTCTAATAAACCACCAACACTTCCGACGATTTCTTGTACGTTACCACCTACCATGTCGGAAATTGCATCGCTAAAAGATGCCTGTATGCATCTGTATTCAATATTAGGATCGTCTATTCGGGGCTTATCATTTTTGCTGTCGCAATTAACACAGACTACGGAATTATCATTTGATGGACATTTCGTATGTAGCATTTCTTTTAGTAGGATATCAGTATCACACGGCAACATTTTGTACAAGTTAGTTTCGTATTTGCAAACAGATAATTTTCCATTGCTAAAATCATAACGCAGACAACCACTCATTTCTTTGCGATATTTATCAACATAAGCCGAAAATGAAAGACCCCCTAAAGTTAACAGAACTGAATAACCGAGAATTTTTGTGGGATTTTTTATAAAGTATCGTTTTATTTTTTGTAATTTATAATTCCTACTAACTAGAGTATCCAACTCCTCTGCCGTTTTAATAGTTTTCAATTCCGGAACGATTTCGTTTAAATAATTAGATGCTTTTTTAATTACTCGTAGTTTATAAGCTGGAAAATTTTCAACTTCCTTTTCGAATTCTCGTAACGAACTTTTGGAGGGTTTCAAATTCGGATGTATTTTTGATAATGCTTGTTCGATATGTCCTCTAATTAAGTGTAAAATATTTTTCATTGGTACAGTACCTATATGATCGGTATTTTTTACCGTATTTAAATGTACATTATCTATAACATCATGTATAGCAACGTTATCAGTTTTTTTAAAAACCCGGTGAAGATCCCTTCTAAAAAAAAGTTTTTCGTGATTATTGTGAGGAAATTTTTTAGAATATTTTAATAACACTTTAAACTACATATTGACTTATCTTACAAAAATATGAAACATGGATTTTCTGAATCATGATTATAGTTTTTTATGACAAACTTGTAAGATACGTAAGCCTGTCACATTTATATTATTTGACTAAAGATGTTCAGAAAAATTTTTGCTGAAACAAATTTTGAATCCTCTTAACAGAAAAAAACACATCTGGACAGAGATGTATCCCTCTTACACTCTCCAGCCAAATATTCGTGTTCCTATTGGTTTGACGTCATCCTCATGGGTGGGTCCCCTTCTCCTCTCCTGTCAAATTTTCGTGTTCCTATTGGTTTGACGTCATCTTCAGGGGTGGGTCCTTTTCCCCTCTCCTGCCAAATTTTCGTGTTCCTATTGGTTGGTACACTCTCCTGTCAAATTTTCGTGTTCCCCTCTCCTGCCAAATTTTCGTGTTCCTATTGGTTTGACGTCATCCTCAGGTGTCTCCTTCTTTTGCCAATTTTTTTAAGGAGAAGATATAAAAGGATCTTTGGTGTATGTTCCGTATAGCGTATCCAGCTTTATTATGGCCAACGTGTGTTCCGACTGTAACGTAACATTGCTCAATGCCCACCAGGTTTTTGGAGAAGGTGAAAATGAAGCAGC
>PNEQ01058373.1:0-14121 GCA_003012365.1 Medauroidea extradentata | reverse complement strand
TATATATATATATATATATATATATATATATATATATATATATATATATATATATAATATAGACACACACACACGTTATATTAATATTAGTTGGATGAAATACAAATTTTGTTTTGTTGTTCAAGTTCTACTTAATTTTCGGATTGTTTATATTATTGATGTTTTCATTTTAATTATATGTGATGGTCAGTTATTAATTTTACCGTCTTCACTATAGCATAAATTTATTTCCAGGGTTATGTATTTTTCAAGAGTTCTCCTATTACTAGTTTACTCTATTTCTTTAAAACTTTTTCGTCTGTTACTATACTATATTACAATGATATTGTATGTAATTTTGTGTGGACGTTTAATATATTTGGTAAATATTCAATGGTTTGAGTTTCCGTAAGCCGTGTTTTCAGTGTTGTTGAATGGGACAAGACCTCTTGTGTTTTGTGCCTAGTGTTTGTTGTATAACCTAACTACAATTAAATATGAAGAAAATATTAATCAATATTTGGTATTCCTTTATTTATGACGCCGGTATAAGTGTCCACGTTGGCATAAATGAGCAATCAATTAATTAACCCTAACTTACCATCTACGAAATTATACGTTTTTCCAGGCAATCAATAACAAACCCTTACGACATTTGCCCGATATATCTCGGGCTGTAGATCAGCAAGAAAAAAAACAAAAAATTTTTAAAAATTAAAAAAAAACATTTTTTTTTTTTTTTTACTTTTAAGACAATTTTATTTCCCAAAACATACATTTACGTTTAATTTGTTAAAAAAACTTTTTGTATTTTTAGCAAACACAGTAAGAAGAAAACCTGGCACTGAAGGGGTTTAACAATATCACTTTTGTTCGAAACCTTTCTAAGAATTATTTAGTTATACAATACAGAAAGCAAACACAGACACTTTGCCAGTTTACACTTAGGAATTAGGCCTTCAAAGTTGTCAACAAGTGCTATATGTTATATATTTGTGTGTGTACATATATATATATATATATATATATATATATATATATATATATATATATATATATATATATATAATTCTAACAGGAATACATTTGTTTCAATATTTATAATTTGATGCAGTGAATTTTGTTTGAAAATATGTAAAATATTTACATGAACACTACTACGCCATGGCACTTGCTGACAACTTTGAAGGCCTAATTACTAAGCGCAAAATGATAAAGCGGTTGTGTTTGATTTTTGTATTGTATAACTAAATAATTCTTAGAAAATTATATATACATATATATTATTTATTGTATACTTGATTTTCATTGCTGTATTGGACGGCATTCATGTCGGGTGCAAAATATAAATTGCACTACAAATGTTTTACCGATTTGTCTAATAAATATGCCTGTGTATATACAGTATATATACTCTATACCACTTACGATTGCACTTTCTTACAAGTTACATGTGTTAAAATACAATAGTATATTCCTGTCACAAAATCGTTTTAACATCTGACTGCAGGAGTGAGTGAGGAAAATATAATGTTGGCATCACTGTAAGACCCGACAGTAAAATATGGACACACAATAGACCAAAGAGAACTGTACCACAACAAATACGTGCATTAGTCTGTGGCACAAATTATACTAAAGTGCGTGGACTATTTTATCATATGAACCGCCCAACTGCACACTTCAAATTAGCGATACGGGCCGCATTATGTTTTGATGTACAAAAAGTTACTCTGTGTCCTACATACTCGAGTGAGCCTGCTAAAGATTAACATGTTTGCAGTTTTCGTTATTTTATCAGTATCACATTTGTCGCAATCTATCATGGGAAAAGTAGGTTCCTAGTTTGGGCAATATGTGTAAAATTGGTTAGTGTTCCACGTTTATTTTATAGTAGAAAAACATTGTGTAATTTATAGTTACATAATCAATGTCGTGGTCAATGCACACACCGTCAGTAGGTTACCAAGAAACTCACTCGGCTACAACCTGGAGCTCTATTCTAAGTTTTCCGGGGTTGGGAAGTCTACCGATAAGTTGGGCCGGACACTGGATACGTCTTCCCCGCCGGGTGCGAGCTGAATGATTCACGCGCATATTGTCCGCGCATTCTTTCTCCCCTCCCCTCAAGACCTCTCGCATACTGTTAGGTTTCCCCTCCCCTCCAAGCCAAGGTTGGACCCTCCCACAAGGCTCTCTGTCCACGTGCGTTTGTAGCTGTCGCGCTCAAAAATTTTACTGGGACATCACCTTAACCATGAAATTGAAACTAATATTTTTTATCTTACGTGCAAATCTATGAATGCGCAACATTTTTGCTTTCTGCAACTACCAACTAACAAATCAGCATGTTTGTAAACAAGCTTTGTTTCCCACAGTATTTCCCCTGCGGTTACGTCAGGGGGCGTGTACTTCCAAGTCGTCCATTAAGGGCGCGGTCTACCGCAATTTTCATTACCATTTTTTATATTTTTTATTTGTACCAGATATTTTTTTTCTTATTTTAGACATAAAATGTGACGAAATTTGGCTCTTATGAAATTTTTTTATCTCTTATAGTTTTCGCGTAATGGCTTGTTAAAGTCATATTTTGCGTGTTTCCGTTTTAACGACTACGCTAAAGACATTGCAGGCTACAATTACATGCTCATAAAATTACAGAATAAAAACTATTTGAATTAAAAAAAATGCTGAAACTGAAAATACAAATTTTAAAAATTCAATAATTTTTTTTAAAATACAAATAATTTTTATTTTTTTTAATTTTATGAGCATGTCATTGTAGCCTGCAATGTCTTTATCCACTGTGATTTTTTTGAGTTTGTTATATCAGTTAGTTTTAGTGTAGTCGTTAAAACGGTAACATGCAAAATATGACTAACAAGCCATTACGCGAAAACTATGAGAGAAAAAAAAAATTTCATAAGAGCCAAATTTAGTCAGATTTTGTGTCTAAAATAAGAAAAAAATATATGGTACAATTAAAAATTTAAATAATGGTGATGAAAATTGTGGTAGACCGTGCCCTTAAGGGCGTTCACGTGGCAAAAATTCCAAATTTTATATTTGCTTGGCGTATTGTTAGTTTTATAGACATTACTTGTGACTACATTTTCCACTTGTAGAAATTTTTTAGCTCTCATAGTTTTCCCATAGCGGCATGTCAAAGTTAGAATTTGCATGTTATACGAACATAGGTTTAACAAAAACCAAGTAACTTACCCGAATGAAATAATTTACACTGAAATTATATATAATGGGAACTATGCTAAAAGATTTAAAAACACAGAATGGACTTCCTTTGTACTTTTTAAAAAAATCCGAAAATAACGAAAATTTACCTCATTTGTAGCAATTAAAAAAAAACACAAAATGACTTTGTTTTGTGTTTTTAAATCTTTTAGCATAGTGCCCAATATGTCTAATTTCAGTGTTAATTATTTCATTCGAGTAAGTTAGTTGGTTTTTGTTAAACCTATGTTCCTGTAACTTACAAATTCTGACTTTGACATGCCGCCAAGGGAAAACTATGAGAGCTAAATAATTACTACAAATGGAAAATGTAGTCACAAGTAGCGTTTATAAAACTAACACTATGTCAAGCAAATATAAAATTTTGAATTTTTGCCACGTGAACACCCTTAGCCTAAGGTAAAAGTATGGACTTGGGTAGTTGTTTGAAACCACCGTTTCAATAATATTAGGTAAGGCTATTGTCCACTTACATATATATGCCACACTTCCTTCTTTTCCTTTCTTTTCATTTCTCTGCAATATTTGCTGCTAAAGAATATTCAGGGTTTTTCTTCCAACGCCCAGAAAACTGCGAATAAATTAGTATCTAAGAAAACAATTGAAAAAATCTAATAATAATTTTCTCCCCTACAATTACATACATATCAAAATGTCCTTATTTCTCATTGAATAAAATTGTTTCCGCCCGAAAGCGATCAACTCACATAATTTAACATGTAAATCCCTATCCTTGCTTTAGCCAGCTATTGGTGAGAAAATTTGGCCAGTAATGTACGTAGTTTCTCAAACAGGCGGTTTGGCTTTCACTCGCCTTGACGATAGTTCTCATAACCCAAATAACGACTTTCTTTTAAACACTCATACTGGGAAAAAATGTCCTTTTAGCTGACATTTTTATCTCGAAAGTGACAACGCATGCCTTGTTAATCAGAAGCACTACTTTCGTCTCAGAAAATTCACTGAAAAAGAGAAAGAAAGGAATCATTAGTACAAGTAGAAGTCATACGCACTGCAATGAGAGGAAAAAAACCGACTCGAAATATTTTTAATGGGAACACGGACGCCTTACAATTTACATGGTTGACTTACTTTAAAAAAAAAAAAAAAAAATTTACACTTCTAAAAATAGTGAAATTTGTTTTAATCAATTAATGTATTTTCTTTGTTTTCAGTTGCACGGCTTAAAAGAGCAATCACCTCAGTCTAATAATCCTGAATAACCTTTAAGGTTGAAATAAATAAATTATTCGCAATAGCTAAGGGACAGGAATTTTTGGCGAAAAAGATTTTTGCCCCACTTTGTTTCAGCGCCTTACGTGTACACCTACAGCTATGCTTCATGGTTATTGGCAGAGTTTATTTTTGTGCAGAGTTATTATTCATTTGACTGTGCCAATCAGTACTTGGAAAGCTGCGACACATCATGTCTGTGATTCGCGGGTTTAATCTTAAGACGCTGGGTGTTACGGCATCCATCACTGACCACAAAGCAGAGATTCTCAGGTGCGCACGTAAGACACTGATACAAAGTGCTGCAAAAATATTTTCGCGAAAACTACCGGGCCCTAATGATAAGATCTGCATTTACTTACTTCTGTATTATTGGCTCTGTGTCCTCCAGGGTGGAGTAAATTAAGCCAAAGTCCAATTGCGAGAGTGACACAGACTTAACAGTTGCTTGCTTTCTACCTTGTAGCCAACAGAAAAACGGAATTTTTCGGGTCACTACCGGTTACAAGACAAGGGAAAGGAAAATTGCGAGATAAATGACCACATGTTAGACTCCACTGTCCTATGTATACACAATCCTCGTCTATTCGTCGTTCTCTGCTGTTCCAGCCACTAACAACTTAATAAATAAATGGTCGGGACTTTAGTAAGCATAGCACAGTGGATTCTAACAAGTGGACTATTGAACTCGCGATATTTTCCTTTCCCTGCTGGTTACTCTCGTTACACAAACGTTCTTTCATCTCCTCACACAACGAGGTTAGCAATACACTGTCAAATTTAACTAAATAAATTCTCCGCCTACGAAGCTTGCAGTCAAGTAATTTTAAACGTAGATGCAACGTACAAGTAAATTAATTATCGCAGGGCAATTTTAAAAATAACACATTTAAACAAAAAAAAATATTAAGGGACACTATTACACTGATATAATTTGTATTTATACGTTTAATACTTAAACACTACAATAAAGTAGTAGAGCCAAAATGTATGCAAGCGAATGTTTAGCATTAAACTATAATTTAAGATTATTAATAAAAACCAGAAAGTCGTATTATCTGGAAAATATTAGACCCACGAAAAGCCATGGGAGGCTGGGAATTAAGAAGTAACGATAAAATTTATCGAAACATATAAAACGTATCGAACGCAATGAGAAAAATTAGACTGATTTTTTTGGACTATTATATCCACAGGAAGGTAGTAGATTAATCAAAAATGTCTCCAAATACAGTTCTTATGGAATAAGTTAACAAGAAGTTTGATCCACGAAGTAAAGAAAGATTACATATGTATGTAAGTTGAAAAAACAACCGACAGAGAAAGGTTCAAGGAAAAATTCTTGAATATGGAAGGATTCCACGGTAGTAAAAAAGACTGGCCGGAAGCTTGTCAGAAGACAGGAAGAAGAAACATTCTTAACCGGATGAAAGAGTACTGGAACAAAAGAAAATATCAGAGAATACATAACTGAAATTGGTACGTAATTCTTACATGAACACTAGTGAATAAAACTTTGGTATATCCCATTCTATGGTAATGTTTATCAATAAATCGTAATTATTTATTTTGTTGGAAAGGTTATCTATAAAATGATTCACTGAGAGGTTTTGACAGATGTGGCTGCAAGAAGGAAGGCGGAGTACTTAAGGGAGTTTGAAGAGCGTTACCACACCCACTCTTACACAGATCTTCTCTGTTCCTATGTTAACCACCCTCTCTCCTCCAGTCATCTTGGAAAGTTTTGAGTGAGTACGCGCAAGAGGTAATGGCAAAAGGATTAATGGTCCCGGAAAGCACTCCCTCCGGGCAGTCCCAGCGCAATGCCAGCTGTTCGATAATCGATTGTACGAGACACAAGTTCATCTGGACGGGACGGCCCACGCGACCCTTGGGCTCCCTGCATCATTAACTATTATTGACAAAGTGTGGCCGGAAAAAGGAGAACGAACTCTAGTAAAGTAGGTCGAGTAGTCTTTCCCCCCCCCCTTCTCTCTCTCTCTCTCTCTCTCTCTCTCCCCCTCTCTCCCCCTCTCTTTTTTAGATCAACGCTCCCTTAAAAAGTTTATATTACAACTAGAGATGATTGTTTATCGCGGGAAAACTTTACTATTTGCTGTGTTTCAACATACGTTCAATTTATAAAAAAATTACTGGTTCTCACTTGTACCTGGATTTGTTGCCCTATTTGACCAAGGCAATAAGAGTCCCGCTAACGTTAATATTTGATGTCTGTTATTGGTGTACGTTGTGTTATACGTATATCAACCAATCATACATCTCGCAAGAATCCACAGAGTTTTCAAGGGTACGTTGACACAAAACATTTTCGCGATATACCATTATCTCTAAATATAACCAAACGTGGATCAATTTGAACCCCAAAAATGTTAACTGCGGTTTTCTAAAGGTTGTCGTCTAAGGGCCGGTTTTACCAAATAACGAAGTTGAATTTTGACTCAAAACAAGGTTAACAAATCTCGCTTAAGGGATAAACTTGTGGTAAGTTCAGAGTGGTCTTTTACCACCATCGCTGGAAGTTAAGTTAATCGATTTGCAAAATTCAGCATAGTGTCTATCGAGTTGCATTAAAAGTACGAAAACTCCCGAGCAGCTGATGAAGTTTCCCGAGTATGTATGTTTGGTGTTGTGGTTACATAGGAAAAAGCCGCCAACGTTGTTTTAATATTGTTTTCAAACCTCGAATAGCATATATATATATATATATATATATATATATATATATATATATATATATATATATATATATATACAACATTTATTACGGAATTAGCCAAATATAATCTTTAAAATATAAATATTTTATCGCAAATTCAGAGTCGTCAGGTAATGGGTATGTAAGAACTGTGACTTGCACCGAAAGCATATGTATAATATTAAAGCGCTATAAAAATATGTTTTTAGTTCTCAAAAGCGGGGGTTGCCTTGGACATATGGCGTGACTTTGAGATATTTTTTATACTATTTATATTTCCCACAATTGTCAACTGTGAGTAAATAGTAATTAAATGGCATGTGGATATTAATTATTACGAATTTATCACAAGTAAATGACTATATTCAGAGCTACATATATGCTAAAAAAAATTATTATTTGTACGTCCCAAAGTCACTCCACGTGTCCACAGTCATACAGCTACGATTGATTAATGTATAGTATAACCTAGAGCCTGTATCACAAGCGGGCTGATACTCTGCATTAAGGCCTCGCTCTTTAGTTTTGTAGCGGTTTCGAAAATATTTTTTTTAACGCAAATTAATACATACATCAAAAATTTTTCTGTTGTAATACACCAAAAGGATTTTTAAATTTTTGCCCCTGAAATGCCATATTTTGTGGTCAAAATATGCCAAAATTAGGCAAAATCAATTTTTGCTAGCAGACGGTACATTATTTTAAAAATCTCTCTGGCAAAATTGTGTATCATATGACTGTAAACAGTCCCAAATTTTTTCAAAGGATTTAGTTAAAAAAATATTCCAGTTATTTGAAATTATTTGAAATAAATGAAAGACCGTGGTCTTAAACCATACGGCTTAAAGTGAGCAAACATGATCTAGTTAAACTCACGCCTTCGTCAGACGGGGCTTCCTGTGCAGAACTTCCACGTAGTTGAACATGGCCGCTCGGGCAACTATGTCGGCGGGACTAGCTGCCGAGGAAAGCAAGCCGACTAGGGTTCCACGTCGCTGGGTCGTCGTGGCGGTTAGTCCGTTGCGGCACGACGAAGCTCACTGAGAGGAGAAGTGGAAAAGTTTCTCTTGTGTCGGCCGCGTGCGCTGTACAAAACTTGACCCACCAAACTTGGGACTCTTGAACCACTCACCTCCGCTCTGTCCGGAGAGTACGCGGCGCGCATTGGCCCGGAGGTGGCGAGGACTCCGAGACGCTCGACGGAAACCTCCGGTAAAGTGGCCAGTGTCCTCGGAGCACTTTAAGACGTCTGCTTCTCTCTGAGCTAGTTGTTTCAACCGAGCTATCCGCGAGTCGCGTCGCCAGACAGGTTCCACACTTGTCGATCAGCTTTACGAACAACTCGCGTAAACAGCACTCAGTTCAAGTATTTTCCAAGGTCAGGGACTGGCCCGTCAAAAGCCAGTTATATTAAGTAACCTTCTTGTGTTAGGTAGGCTTGCTCAGCCACGTGAACAGACTTGCACGATCCTCATCTGAAAGTCTAAAATCCTGCAAGTAATTCAGGGTCTCGGGGCTTATTGTTTGAACGCCTCGAACTGAAACTTAACCCCGCCCAAGGTATCCTCATGACTTCAACTAAAAAAAAAAAAGGCTATTTTTCAGAGTGCGCTGTCATTTAAAAAATACCAACCGGAACTGTAAAACAAAAATATAACGGCACGAGCTATACTTTACTACGCACTTTCCGCGAATGAAAAAAATTGGGTCACCGCTTAAAGTCCCACAGGACAACGCCAACGGCCAGAACACTGCACACCGTTTTCGCGCCCCGCACATAAAGGCGATACGGTTGTTGACGCACAAACCAGTCTAGCTCTTATCGCCCTCCTGTTTCCGTACCTCAGACGCAGCGTCTGAAGTGGCTGCTGTACAGGGCTCTTAATATACCCGCCTAAAGAGATCACGCTTTCGCTAACGGCAACCAAAACTTGCGGATGCGCCCCTAGCAACTGGCTGGCCAGAACTCAAACTGCTCGACCGACGATAACCGCTCGACGTCTTATCAGTCAATCGACTAAAGAGGGGTCCATGCCCTCTCAGCGAGGAGGGGCAAAGAGTACGGATTATAACCTGAAAAAAGAGCTTATCAAAACAGATTTCTTACTGACCTTTACAAACTAATAAAGGAAAGGTTACCCCTCGTCGCTGCTTACCCAAGATTAGCGTGATACGTGCGAGATATGTACTATATACCTTATACGGATGCGAAAATAAATTTAAATTTTACGGCATCAAACTACTGAAAGCACCAACAAAATCCTTTTATTAACTAATAACCTGAAATTAATAATGCTTAAATTGAGAATTCAAAATGTTAATAAGTTGCAATGCATGGATCAATTGAAACATTGTCACATAGACTATTTTCTTCAACATTCGTTGTTAAGTATCAATATCTAAATACTAAACTACCAAACACATAACCAGCTAAGAGTATTAAACCGCGTCTCATGAATAATTTTAGTACCTAAAAGTGACAGTTTGATCATGAATACAGTCGTTAACCGAAGCTATAGACGAATACATATCTTAATTACAATGGACTCTGAAAAATTAAAAAATCAATTTGAAGCGTTAATTTTTGTCACTTCAGAGCAGGGCCTCGTGCATTCTCAGGTCCCATGACTCAACACTAGTGTCGGCAATCACAGCCACAAAGGTTCTAACACTAAATACGTTTGTTGCTATTGCTGAGACTGTGGTCCAATTAACAATGGACAGTGCCGCGAATTTTCTCGAAAAGAATTTTGCCCCAGTTTGGTTCAGTTACTTACGTGCTCCTCTGCAGTTCTGCTTCATAGTCAGTGATTGGATGTTTTAAGGGCATAGGCCCGAGTTTCTTCGCATTTAATGTCAATTATTTTTTAAAACATAAATGGGAGCCGATAACGTAAAATCCCTTCGTAACTTTGTTATGACTTATTTAATCTGTATACTCTAATTTTGTCAAGTCGGAAGACTGCAAAATAGTTGCTAATTAGTCAGTTAACGAAATTTCCTTTTAATTGATAAATTATCTATACTCATCACACAGTTTGTCTAAAAAAAATTACATTGCATAGTATAACCAATTTGCAAAAAAGTTACGAAGCAATTTTACGATATTGACTCTCGTATGGATTTTAAAAAAAAATTCTCTCGAAAGCCGAGAAACTCGGGCCCAAGCCCTAACTCTCGCGTGTCCTGACGATGTCCGCAAATCACGTACGTGTGGTGTTGCAGTTACCTGGCTGTGATTGGCGATGCCAAAAGAGAGACGTCACTTCACATAGACACACTGCCAGTAAACATTATGCAGAACTGCCGATGTGCGCGTTAAGAAATACACCGAAACAAACTGGGGCAAAATTCTTTTCGAGAAAATTCGCGGCACTAAAATGAAAAATGATTTAGCTTGGTTCAGTCAGAACACTGTCCAGTATTCCGTATTTAGCAGACTCCGTAAAATACTATAGTAAATACTGAAGACGTCAACACTTTAGTATAGGCCCTATTATAAATAGGGAACTGAAAAATTCGCGTTTTATTTTACGCACACGCTAGAATTCCAGCAACTATATGTTCGTGTCACTTTCGCAATTGGCCGTTGACTTATTTGTAGGGCCACGATTTTGTCGCGAAAAGATTTTTGCCTCACTTTGTTTCAGTGACTCACGCGCACATCGGCAGTTCTGTTTCAAGGTTATTGGCAGCATGTCTTTGTTCAGACACGTTTCTCATTTGACTGCACCAATCAGAATAAGATTATTGTGAGTCTGTACGTCTATAATTTTGCAAGGCCAGTGAGAGTAAAATCATCCAACCACAGACGATGTAGCAGAGCTGCAGGTGTGCACATAACGCATCTAAACCATATGTTGCAAAAATCTTTTCGCCATAAAATCGCGGCTCTACTTATTTGACATCTGCTGGAAGTCTCCGAGCCAATAATATACGTATATTACCTTAACGTGCCCCATACCACTGTGTAAACCAGCAGCTAATGAAGAGCTATTGTCTGCTTGAATGGACGGATATCATTGGAGGCTAGCCTAGAAGTCAGTGAACTTGCGAATTGTTCCTGTCTCTAATTATAAATATTTACTGACACTACCTTGAAAGTAGAAAAAATACCGTAACTGTTTACCGTCGCACGAAATTAATTTGCGTTTTATAATGCTGCTGTAACGTTTGTAAAAAGAATATTTTATTTTATTTGTATTTGGCTTTACGTCTCGTCGACAGCGAGGTCTCTAGACACGGCTAGACACAGCTTCAGACAAGGACATGTACTGGGAAAGATGTCGGCCACGGCCTTTTGTTTGTTGTGAGAAAATATAAAACTTATAGAATTCATACACATCACATTTAATTAAAATCCATATTTCTTCTTCCAGCGTCAAAAATTAAACTATACTGTTTCACATGTGTAAAATAATATCGCGTGGTGTTTTTAACGCTTCGAACTCAAACTGAAAATAAACCCAAGGACACGAGAAAATCAACGCAAATCCCAAGGATATGCTAACTCTGCAAACGTGACGAAACTATATCCTCTCACCACGCTTAATGAAGACGTATATGTAAATGAAAGCAAAATTTTGAAGGTGACAATAAAGTGCCACAGTTTTGTAGTTACCTGAACCTGGCTATGTTTATTCGTTACATGTTAATATATATAAAAACATATAATAAAAAGAAAACAAAGAAAGAAAGCAGAGCATATAAAATTAGGTGTACAACGAAGTATCTTTTAAATATATTGGTAACTACAACTACTAAAATAACCACAGACATATACAGATAACCACAAATATCCAGCATTTTGTTAAGTTTGAAACTTTATTGTAACTTACTCTCACGATCATATGAGTTGGTAAAGCCTGACACGTTTACGAAATGGCGCCCTGCTGACTGGAATAGGACCAACTAGCATTACTGGGATGCCGTCGGTCTTCCTACACAACAGAACACGTAAGAATACAGAAGTGAAATCGCCACTCTAGCAGGAATAATGGCGTAGTCATTTGCCAATCAGACACTAAATGAGGTTCGACCAACAGACATCGTTTCACAACACCCAGTAGGGGCCGCGTTGACCGAATGGTCAGACAATTCGCCTCCCACCAAGGCGATCCCGGTTCGGTTCCCGGCTGGGTCGGTCCCCGGATCGTGCCGAACGATGCCTCAGGTCAGCGGGTTTTCTCGGGGATTTCTAGTTTCCCCGCCCCTTCATTCCGGCGCTGCTCAATACTCACCTGTCATCCCTCACCAGCGCTAAAGACCTAGGTGTCGAGCGCTGATCAAAACCTCTCACTCACTCACAGCACCCAGCGACCAACCAAAGACAAGGTCCGTGTCTAGAGCCTCGTGTAGCTGATAACCTACTGATAGAGACAGGAAAAATTCGCGGGTTCATCGACCTGAACACCAGCCCCAAAGAATACAACACGGGCTCAGTGGCTGCTAGCCGATTTAACGATTCCACACGATTGGGCCAGTATTTAGGTCTTTATTATTGACTCGGTGCCCTCTAGAAGGTGTCAAATATGTCTTGAGCAGGTTGCGAAAGCTACAAGAACTCACAGCTGTATGAATACTACTGTGCGTCCAAAACAAAACGCGAATTTGTCATGTTTCTACCTACCAAATATGCTTAACAGAGCGTGGTAGATAAATAAACGCTGAAAACATTAACTGACTTCTACGCTTTTTTCGAAGTCAATATGGATAAAATACTCAATGACAATCCTAGATAATGGTATTTGCCAACTTTATGAGTAATTATTTATTCAGAATTACTAATTCGTTACGCGTTATCATTTGCGCCGCAGTTAAATGCACGAGGATCCGGCGTCAGAGATTGTGTCTCAGAAATTCGTAACACTGGAAACAATTTTGTTTAAAACGTTGGCTAAGACTTGTCTATGATTGCTATTGTTTAATTTTCGCAAATTTGCTTCAAGAAACCTACAGAACTTCTGGAATACTTTAAGGCGCCCGTCTGGTGGCCGTGTGTTTGGGTAAGTAAGGTATCGCCTCTACCGCAAGACACTGAAAAGGCGTGCAGTAGTATCGTAGAACACTCGCCTGACTGACACTTTCAGTGGTCACTCCATCTTTTTGTCGGTGGAAAGTTTTCTACAAAGTCCAATACACCCCTATATTGTAGTTTCACATGTGAGTAGTTGTTTAGTTATAACAGCTTAAAAAAAACCGTTTTTAACCATTTTGAGGGGCTACGAAAAGATCTTTCTTAGTAACGTGATGTTTTGATACTACCTTTCCGAGGACGTTTGAAGTGTTTGTTATTTTCGTAAATGCACATATTAGAAACACGTTGAGAAGTTTCTTAGAAAAAAGTGTTCCTCCTAGCACGCTGCAACGCTGTTTACATGGCAGGCAAGCGGGCGCCTTAAGACGGCCGCCTACCTCGCGCTTCTAATGCGTTGCAGCGTGTTCGTAAACAGGTTATTTCTACGAAAATATTTCACGCGTGCCCGTTGTGCCAACGTACGAAAAGAAAACAAACATCAAACAAGGTCGAAACCTCATTGTTAAGACGCCACAATCATTAAAAACACTGTTTCTAAGCCCTCCAGCATGGCTAAAAACGGCCTTTTAGGCCGGTATTCCTAAACAAAAAGTTAGGGTCTACATAAGCACTACCATCTCAGGCGCCAGAAAAGCAACGACAGAGACCTTACTCGCTGAGCGTATTCCTAGACGTGTTTGCGCCGTGTCCCAAGATGGTGTCAGGTAAGTCACTGCTTATTATTCGCCGGCCCGCGCCAGACTAGAAACAAATGAAGGCATGATGAGCGCTGCCGATTTACCATGGCTATAACAAGAACACGTTAAACTTTGTACTTTTGAAACGTATTATTTAGCATTTGAATTTATTTACAAAATAATTACAGTAACAAAGAGATAAAAATCACGGATTATAACGGTCACAA
>PNEQ01058358.1:7089-17770 GCA_003012365.1 Medauroidea extradentata | reverse complement strand
TTTTTTTTTTTTTTTTTTTTTTTTTTTTTTTTTTTTTTTTTTTTTTTTTTTTTTTTTTTTTTTTTTTTTTTTTTTTTTTTTTTTTTTTTTTTTTTTTTTTTTTTTTTTTTTTTTTTTTTTTTTTTTAGGGGATTTCGAGATTATGACTGACATCTGCGAATAATATCAGATTTATTCTTACATAACTGCGTTTTAATTTTGAATTAACAATGGTTTAATCGTAGTTAACATACACAGTTGCTACGAAAGAAGGTTAAGATATAGAGTATTCAGTGACAAGGCCGGTGCCATTAAAGTAGCCAAACATTTAATTTTTGAATTGTTTGTCATGCCATATTGTAGTCAAGCTGTCTGTTGTGCTACATTATGTCACTTCCGTTTCCTTATGATTATATCATATACAGGGTCAGGTCAGTCAAAAGCACGTAGCTTCCCAATTGAAAACATTAATGAGCGATTAAAATATTTTGTACATAGAATCTTCCCAAATCTGCAAATTTTTGAAATTATAAGTTCTGCAGTGTGACATGCCAGTTTGCTTCATAAGTCATTTGTCATCAGGTAAAAAACACCATACATTTACACAGTCTGATTTTTTTTCGAGACGTATGGGTTTACATTTAGCACTAATACAGATGTCCCGGGTAAGAAACTTGACATTCTTTAACAATAGTTATTCAATAAAATCTACTAAAAATAATGGTGTGAACATACGTATCTCGAAATGAATAACACAAGTAATTTTATAAAAAATTTTATTTAGTAAAATTTACTGTTTATAATGCACATTTAACTATGTCATATGTTAGCAGATATTTTGCTGTGAGCATTTAGGCTACCCTTATTAGCACACACTGCACCACAATTCTTGCATGTGTACATTTTGTATGATGTAGCAAACAGTTAGTTGCTTCACGTCTTCGCACATTATCACTTCATGTAAAGACAGTGTCACTATACTCGCAGAACTTTTCTGGTTATAGAAGCAGTCATAGGTGTATTGCAAGTGTTCGAGATTCCTTACTAGTATTGCTGCAGCTTGCACAATCACCACAGAATACATCATTTCATTACTCTTTCACTATCACTTTCCCAAGAGATATGAGGCAACACAAGTACTAAGAATGAGAGTCGTTATGTTCATTCAGAACTGTGGTCCAGGACTTTAGCCAATCTTGAGGTAGCAGACGTAAAACATCTGTTACAGCAGCAGCGATGGGTTATATAACGGGTGTTAGAACTGTGAATGAGTCCTCACCATTAGGAGATCCCTTCTTCTCTTTTCATTTCTGCTAGAGAGCCGATATTTCGCTTGTGTTCGTCCGGTAATTTCTCATCAATACGTACTTGTCTGTGTATAACTTTCTCTCACAACTTTTACTCAGGATTTCAGATATGGGATAAAGTAATCAGTTAAATATCTTACGTTTTAGATATCACAGCATTCTTATTACATGATATTTAATAGACGGTAGTAATTATAAGTAATTCAATTTTAATAATAATACACAGTGGCAAACACATTGGTTAAATATAACATTAAAAATATTGCAAGCAGTAGTGATATCCACATACAGTTAAATAATAATAATAAAAGGCACGCACAATTATAAGTTTCCTCTTCCCGATACCATAAATGATAACTCGTACACTTGGAATGAGATTCATTATTTTAAACTCTAACTTTCTTCAGTTGGTTTGACATAACGGGATGTAAGTTCAGGGTTAAGTCACTCATTTCAGAGTGTATAATTTTCTTCCTTTCTCTTTTCTATCGTCGGCGAATTGCGCGTAGTGACGTGCGATTTTGGTCTCTGGGAGGAGTGGTGCCCTGTCCTAGAGAGACCAACTTTGTGCCCTATTGGTGCTGTGGCTAATCAGGCCATAGGGTACTTCAATAGATGCGTTGGGAGCCCTTGTCAACGTGGGAGTAGGCATGCTACACATTGTCTGTGTCCAGGTACCTGAGTACTCTGGTCACCCTTCTGAAATGAGCCATGAGTGCAGTTTTTTTGTGTCCGAGTCCATTGTATTTCGTTTTTCTGTTAATTACTATATATTACTCATCTCAAGTACTCTTTATGTATACTATCTTTTATCGGTATTTTCCCCTGACTGCTAAGGCCTTCATATTTGCATAATATTTATGTTAAAACCAGTTACTTATCACCGTGATCCAAATGTTCAGTTAAAATAATGTTATAATTAAATAATAAATATTCCGGTATACGCACACACAGCAGGTAATATTTATATACTTATCACAGTGATACATAGGTACAGTTAATGTAATTTAATAATAATAATTAAATAAATGTTCCAGTATGCGCACACACTGATAATGGTGCGGTTGGTTGTAATAGAATATAATTAAATTGTTAAATGAGTAATGCTAGATACGGAGCTGTGTTGTTATAGCACGGTTCCTCCAATATGCTTACTTATTTTTCACATATAGTACATACTATTTTCAATGTCGGCGATGGAATACAACTGATTTGTAGTTCAGGGCTGCTGCTAATATTTCATCAGGCCATACGATCACTTCCAGTTGTTTTAAGTTCAATGTTATTCTGGCACGCGGTACAAATATTGGAAGCCTCGGCTGTCAAAACATGGAATTCCTATACGGGCTGGACTTAATAATCAAGCTGTTGTCACTCCGCATTGAGGACTCCAAGAGTACATGGAAAGTAATTGACAAATAAAGCTGGTATAGTAGCAGAATGGGATTTACCAGTCATGACTGTAGTATTGCCATGATCAAGCTAGCCACCTAAACAAAACTAAAGTTCATACGTGTTAAAGAGACATACAGTGAGTTAAACTGGCCTAAGCAGAGTGTAAAGCCAATATAGTGAAAGCTCCTGCCTACGTCGCTGTCACAGCAAACTAATCCTCCTAGCTGAGTGGCTGGTAGATAGAATGATGTGCTTGCCGCATTGCGGCCCGAACTCTTGGAGCAGTCCTGCCAGCTAATCCACGCTAATTGTTTCCTGCTGCACTAATTACAACAAGCTCTCAGGTACATAGCGTTCACAGGTCCTCTGCACCAAACAATTTAAGTTACTTTAGTTCTGTTAAGTTGGCAGTACGTCTACCATTTAGCAATCGTGGACATATAACTACAGGCCATTACATTTCATCTGGTCACGTGGACATAGTATTCAGCTTCCGAATGAAGAGGGTTTGGTCAGTGACATGTAAAACTGCCTATTTATTATACTGCTTTATGTTTAATTGTTTAATCAAGTTTTAAACATAATACTTCCCAATTTAAGAAATCACAGAAACAAGTGAAAAGTTTTCTACATGAAAATTCTGGAAGAAATTTTCTAATTACGAAACTTTGCCATTTACGTTTATGTCTAATACTTAAATACTGAATGCTATTGAAAACAAATATATAAGGGATATATGTATATAACTTATATATACCTTATATACATATATGTAGCTTATATATAATATATTGTAAACGACAGTTTTGCTCCTCCTGTACAAATATGCAAGTTTGCATGAGTCCACTTTGAAATTGACTTCTAGACAAGCACTTATTTTTGACACATATTGCCATTCATACTGCGTGCCGGAAGCCAGGCAGGCAGGGACATTAACTACGATGTTTTGATCTCTTGTGAATGTGATCTCTGCGTTGAGAAAAAGAAATGGTACTATAAAATATAATTGGTTTCCTTCAAACAAATGGTACGTTCATATATGGTAGAACAAATATACATTTGGTAGAACTAAATAATATGTTTGGTGAAATATGTTTGTGCTTACCAAGCTGCATTTGTTTGAGTGAAACAATAAGAATGTTTTAGGTAACAATCCTACCACTGTCCGGTTGTTTAAAATAGAAAATAAATTAATTATTCGCTGATTTTCCTATTTCGGAGATAATATTCACGTTTCTGATCATGTACTGCATGTTTTTATTCAAAGTTAAATTTCTTGGCAGAGGTGGGATTTGAACCCGAAAACCTAAAACCTTAACCACTTTTTTTTCACTTTTTCTTTTATTGTATTAATGAAACACGCCTATACAGACATTATGATACACACAATAGAATACTTATTATATAATAAATACATTAGAATTCACACTATATAATAAACACATTATAACAGTCACATCATGTACGTCCATGACCCATACATATTAGTGTGACACAACAAATGCAATCGTCTGCCAACACGCCGTGAGATGGGTGGTACAATCCTAGAACCCAAACCAATATACACCATAGTGTCGTTCTAATATGTTACGCTGTAGGAAGTCCCATCGTCCTGTGCGAAGTATTTGAATATAGTCACTAAGTGTCACTGGGGAGTCCTGGACAGCTGTGATAAGAATAGTGTGTGCGAGGAACCAAACAGCCGCCCGTTGTCGAATCCTTGGGAAGAGCTTACATCGAAGATCTACGATATCTTTGTCATTAAGGTCTATTACGGGAAGACACATAATATTAGCGATTCTTGTTTTAGTCCACCTCCAGATGTGTTGTGTTGCTGAACAGGAAATTACCCTATGAAGTGCCGTGTCAACGCGTCCACACCAAGGACAGTCAGCAGTTCTGGTGAGCCCTATCTTCTTTCTTTTGTACGCCGTTTGTATAATATCGGTATGATACATAAAAAGCGCAGTCTGTAAGCACGTTGGTGTGTTCGTATCAGACAGTTCCACGCAGAATTGGACGACATTGACCGTGGAACGAAAAATACGCATCGGGACATGTCTGCACTCCTCTTTACGGAGCGTCATGTATAATGTCTTCGTTGTCGCACACGTTCCTGTTTGCATGGTCGTTATGAATTCCATTGTTTTCACACATACCTTCCGGTACTGTGCAGGAAGGATATGAAGGTGGTCGTATATATGACGATGAATGTTCTTTGAAGTCTCCTCGCCGTGCAGAAAAGTGTCAATATCATTCACCGCGAACATCGCTGTAGTTTTAGACTTAATGTCTATCAGCCCCAAACCACCAGCACTCGTTGGGAGATGCAGTTGTGTCCGTGCTACTTTCAAAAATTGAGATTTCCAGATATACCAGCCTGTGTACTTTATAATCTGCGCCAGTTGAGTGGGCGGTAGTGGGAGAAAGTGTGCAGTATACCACAATTGAGAAAGGACGAACACATTGATAGTATGGACACGTTGTATTATATTTTGTTTCCTTGTCGCGAAGGCTATAATTTTTCCGCGGCACTTAGATACCACTTCCGTCCAATTATCCTGCAACAGCTCGGATAACTCCTTATAAAAGTTATACCTAATATCTTCAACTGTTCGACATCTCTGAAATTGTGGCGAAGTAGCGGTGAGCCCACAGTAGTGACATTATTCAGGGCGAAAAAAGCACTTTTCAGATTATTCACCTGCATGTTAGAGACTGCTTGGTATTGCACAACGCACTGAGTGATCGCATCGATGTCCTGTTGCGACCGTACGATGCAAGTGACGTCATCGGCGTAAGCCGTGAAATGTATCAAACCTCGCCCTATAGGAGACGTTTCCATACGCTCATGTAAGAGACGTAGAAAAGGTTCTAAACCAATCGTGAACAAACTCATGGATAAGGGACATCCCTGCCGGACTGATCCCCGAATGGGAATGGGTGACATGAGGTGCCCATTGATCTGTATCAGTGAGGAAATATCTCTGAATGTCATTCGCACCCAGTCTATCACCTCGTGTGGAAAGGCGAACGTACACAGTACTGCCAGAATGAAATCGTGATGCAGTCTGTCGAATGCTTTATGAAAGTCTACATGGAGAAATGCACCAGTATTTTTGTCAATCTTGGCTTGTAGATATACTTTTCGCAGTGCCGTGACACTGTTGAGTATTGTCCGCCCAGGGATCGAGCAGGTTTGCCCCGCACATATGGTTTGCCCTAGGACCTGTCGTATACCATTAGCATTCACCCTCATTATTAGATTGTAGTCAGTGTTCAATAACGTTATCGGCCGGTAAACTTCAACAGTCTATGCTGTGTGTGTGTCCGGCACCAGGACTATGACACCCTCACATTGTGATTTGGCCAGTGATTTATTGTGAAGAATGTCCCGTATCATATCTCCGACAGCCGGTCCTATTATGTCCTGGTAATGTGAGTAAAACTCGTATGGGAGTCCATCCGCGCCAGGAGATTTATCGTGAGGTAGCCGTTTAATGACGTCTAAGATTTCCGCATCCATCACTGGAGCGACCAACCCGCCAGCGCCCTCCTGATCAATCCGTTCTGTGCAGTGTGACAATACTTTCGTAAGCGCCCCAGCCCGTATGTCTTCTGGTGTAAATAACCGTGAGTAGTATTCTGTGAATGTCTTCACGATAGATTGTTGGTCCAAATGCACTACCCCGTCTTGGTCACTGAGTTTGGTGATGGTTAATTGGCCATGATGGTGCTTTTGCTTGCAAGCCATGTATACATGCCTATATATAGGCTCAGGGTTTCTCCCGTTGCGATGGATACTTCTTTAAGCAGAGCAGACTGAGCAGTAAGTTTTGCCACTTGCACGTCTAGTATCTTCTGTTTTACCGCTCGGATGCGGTCTAGAGTGACCGGATCGTCTGCAGTTGACTGTTGGCACTCGTGTAAAATAGTCTCGTAGAAAGAAAACGTTTGAGCACGTTGTGCTGCTATTTGCCGCGAGTGTGTCATAAAAAATGTCCGTATTTTATGTTTGACATATTGGTCCCACCAGGTGATCGTAGTCGAATACTGACGTCGGCGCTCTATCCACATGTTTCATTCACGTTGAAATTCCTCTTTAATGTATGCATGACGTAATAACTGAGTATTCATTTTCCAGTATCCGCGTCCCCGCCTCCATGCAGATGTAAATTCCCTGTGCGTGATCTTGACCATATGATGATCACTGATAGCAATGGGGAGGACGTTATATGACGTAATGTCAGTCTTGTTTTCAGTATAAACATAAAATCTGTCCAGCCGTGATTTCGAGTTCGCTGTGACACGTGTGAAATGCGGTTTCTGACATGGAACAATATCGGTTACGTCCAGTAGTTTTATGTGACGTACAATCTCCAACATCGGCGAATTTATCGGGTAAGACCCACCTTCATGATCGATTGGAGCTATGACGCAGTTAAAGTCACCACCGAGAATCAATTGGTTTCCACCGCAGTGTAGAAAAAGGACGATGTTCGTAGTGTAAAAAATGTCTCGTTCGCGCTTCGCTTGCACACCAGAGGGGGCGTAAACATTTACTAGATGGACATCCTGTATGTCGCCAGCAATCACTCGACCAGAAGGGTGACGTAAGATATTGGACATTTCAAACCCAGCTCTCGTGACGAAAGCCGTACCGGAGGAATGGTCACCAATGTTCACGTATAAATTCATATTCCGGAAGAAAGGAATCGCTTCGGGAACAAGTTCTTGCAAAAATAAAACATCTATCGCATTAAGGTACATGACACGTAAGATTTCTTCAATTTTGACGTTTATCGAGACTCTATACATGTTCAGGGTAGCCAAGGTGTGGACTGTAATCATTACTTTTTGCGTTTACCTTTGCCGCCGCTCAGGTCTTAAACAGATGTCACTCGCCGAGTTACATCAAGAGCTTTCAGGCGGCTCGAGCGAGAACTCCATGGTCGGCTGTCACTCGCTTTAACTTTCAAAGTGTCCTGCCTGTGACCACCTTTAAGCGTATCTGTCATGTCCGTGTTACGCTTACCTTTAGTAGGCGAAGCCATGGTCGTCTGGATGTCCTGTGAGTCGCCGGCCACCGCCAAGGGTGGCCCATGCGGCTCAAGTGACATCGCCCCGTGACTCGCCTGCGCCTCATGGGACAGCGACGCTCCTACGTCCTGCGATGGTGGTGTGTGCAACTGTCCACTGAAGCTGTGCCCCTGTTGAACATCGCCGTCGGCGTGATCACCAGACACGCCGATCCCCGGACGGCGGTACCTGTTTTCCGCGGAGAGTTGTATGTTCATGGAGTCGTCGTGCGCGTTCTGGTCATCGTCATCCGCCCGTGTAGCTGAAATATCGTCACCCATTGTGGACAGGATACTGTTAGAGGCACATGGGGAATCCCGCCGTACATCAGGTCGCTCGTCAGAACCCTTGACGTCGCCACCGCCGTCATCGTCGCATTGGTCCTGTAATTAGTCAACGAGATGTGTGGTAGGAAACCCTGTCGGCACGTCTGTTCTACGTATCGCGCCAAGTGAACCATCCTGTGTCATCATATGTTCACCTGAAGGCATTTGCGAAGGTTGTGTTGGGCGAATTATTAAATAAGAGGTAATAGGGACGGACTCTGGAAAGTGTGTATCGAATGCACTGCCTGCCACAACCTGACTGAAGGATGCCTTTCCCCATCGTTGTATACTTCGCGTGTCCTTTGCCTGCAATGTGGGGCATGAGACCCGTTCATGACCAGGTTGTAGACAATAGTTGCATGTTCGTGGTTGTCCGGGGCACAGCCAGACAACAGTACTAAGGTATCTATTACCGCACAGCCAGACCACTGTAGCAAGATATCTTATCTTCGTACATCCAGACAACAGTGCTAAGATATCGATCACTGCACAGCCAGACAACGGTACTAAGGTATCTATTACCGCACAGCCAGACAACTGCAGCAAGATATCTTATCTCCGTACATCCAGACAACAGTGCTAAGATATCGATCTCTGCATAGCCAGACAACGGTACTAAGGTATCTATTACCGCACAGCCAGACAATTGTAGCAAATTATCTTATCTCCGTACATCCAGACAACGGTACTAAGATATCGATCACTGCACAGCCAGACAACGGTACTAAGGTATCTATTACCGCATAGCCAGACAACTGCAGCAAGATATCTTATCTCCGTACATCGAGACAACAGTGCTAAGATATCGATCACTGCACAGCCAGACAACGGTACTAAGGTATCTATTACCGCACAGCCAGACAACTGTAGCAAGATATCTTATCTCCGTACATCCAGACAACAGTGCTAAGATATCGATCACTGCACAGCCAGACAACGGTACTAAGGTATCTATTACCGCACAGCCAGACAACTGTAGCAAGATATCTTATCTCCGTACATCCAGACAACAGTACCAAAATATGTGACAGTTGTAGGTGAAGTCCGCCTACGTGCAAAAGTTTTAAAAAGGTTTTATGCATTTTCAGAACTTGATATCTAAAGCTGTGAAACTTGTTTTCGATAAATAGTTATCATTCCGTGGAGGAACTATAAACATTCCTACAAAGAACTAATGTTGTGTTGATTTTGATTTTTTTGATTTTTCGAACTTTCAAGGCGTAAACAAGTAAATCCACGATTTTGATCATACCCGTCCAGATATGTGCTACTTAACGTGTCAAAGTAGTGATTACGCAAACACCACATATTATAAGTCAGCATTTTTCATAATTTTTATCCGTAAAGTTGAAAGTTTTATAGTTATTTTTCAGTAAATAACAAACTTGCTATCAAAGTAACTTTCAGTTTAATGATAATATTAAGGATGTCTAAACAAAATTTTTAAGACAGTTAATAACAGATTACACTAGCTATCGATGTAACATTCATTTTAATAGCACAGTGTTTAAAATGTCTTAAAATATATTCCAAATTTTAGAAGTTTACTTATTCGTTTTGTTAGTAAACAGACGATATTTGTGTTTCCAAATTTTCTAGATATTCATGGAACTAGTTGAGATACGAAAAAATAACTTTGCTTCACAATGGTAATTACGTAAAAACATATAAATTACTTCTATTTTTTTTAATACAACAAAGAACCCGGGAAAAATTTGGTGTTAAAAGAATTCAAGGCAGACAGTCTAAAATGTGAATACAATCACCGATAAAATTATACGTGGTTAAATTTTGCAATCCTATCGACATGAAATGTGGTTCAATCGCTTTGTGCTCGAATCTGTATCTACTGTATATATATATTTTTTTTTTTTAATTTAAAAACACATTGCCGACATTGCGTGTGGGCTGATTTGTAGTCAGAGAGCAAGCAACTATATAAATAGAAAAACGAACGAAGAATCCTCAGGTTTAAATTAAAACTTTTAAACTTCAGTTAGGAAAGAAAGGTATTTTTGTACTTCGTGTTCAGACACCTCAACAAATCGATCGTTATTTTAAGCTCCCGTTTCCTCACTGAACTTTTCGTACTCTCTTCATATGCAAGCTATGGCAAGCTTATAATAAACGTTGTACTTGTTTCAGCTAGAGAACCTGCAGTTAATAAACTTTTTAACATAGCCAGTTTAATGACTAGTCTTCAAGCAGTGCCTGGCGTAATTTACCTCACTTACCAATTATGTAGCACGTGGTGTTAACTAGGCCGTGCAATTTACAAAGAAGCCCTCTCTGTATTTCACTGTTTTATGTTTGCCATAGCACATGCAGTTTCATTACTGCTGTCCCGTCCGGTAACCCTTGGCCCACTAGCCAGAGACATACATAATTGACACTCACGTTGGCAATTTTCTCGCTGCTTGCCTCACGAGGTATGATGTACCACGCACTGGTTCCCCGCTGGTAACAGTCACTAGCATGGAGCGTTCAGGGAATATAAGTATTTTGGCGTGTTACACGTAGTACGTTACATTACTGTAGCTGTGGCAAAACTTGCCAGGTGCTCTCGTCGTTAGCTATTGGGCACGATCTCGTTGT
>PNEQ01058357.1:0-17669 GCA_003012365.1 Medauroidea extradentata | reverse complement strand
TCTTTATGTTAACTGGTTTCCAAATTTTGTATGAAGTAAAAATACGCAAATTTTGACTTTGAAGTGCCATTACGGGAAAACTAGGTGAGCTAATTTTTTTCCGTTAGAGGTATATGTACTCTCAAGTAATGTGTACAAAACTAACACTATTTCATACAAATATAAAATTATGTTTTTTCCCCACTTGAACAACCTTAAGGGCAGTCGTCTGAAGTGTGTGTTCTTTTCGTAGACAAACGGCGTAAACACACGTGTATTAGTTTCAGTGTAAAACTTTATCTTCAAACACGCTGCAGTGTGATTTTATGGCAACGAGGTGGGCCCCTTAAGGAAGTTTGTGTAACACCACACTACAGTTCGGAAAGACCCGTACTCGATTCCCGGATGCGGCCATCTTGATGTTTGGTATCCAAATTTATCCAGACGAATTTTAGAATTGTTCCCTAAGAAGGGCTAGGTCCAATTATTTCCCAGTTTATATCATTT
Source organism: Medauroidea extradentata (assembly GCA_003012365.1). Lineage (NCBI taxonomy): Eukaryota > Metazoa > Arthropoda > Insecta > Phasmatodea > Phasmatidae > Medauroidea > Medauroidea extradentata. The sequence continues at coordinate 17,183 of PNEQ01058357.1, read as the reverse complement.
CGTTAAGTTGTGTGTCACCGTACTTAATGACCTCGCTTAAAATTATACGTATCGCCCACATTTCTTACCTTGCTCTTATGTCCAACGGACAGAGACAAGAAAGCAATATTCTCTGGAACTGCACTGAGTTCCAGCAATCTAGAAAAAGGTTATGTCCTTACAACTTTTCTAAGAAATACGTAAGTGCAAGTGGATGTGATGGATGAATTCGTGTCGAGAAATTCCTGATGGACTGTATGGATCATCGTGAAGAATATAAAATGGAATACTTTTTTCTTTGTTGTCTGGGACTTGTAGATGCAGTGAGTCAACTTATAAAATCAAATGTACATACGAAGCAGTTCTCAACAATTTAGCAGTATTATTTGGTTCACAAAAATTGTGGAAATAATATATATTTAGTAATAATAGAGTTACGTAAATTTCACAGATATAATATGGACGCCAAGAACGTATACTTCACTGTTACGTCTATATGATTAACTGACAACTGTCATGACACACTATGAAATCTGCTAGTCAGGAATAAAGAATGAATTAATCCGTAGGAAAGGAGATCACGGTGACCGAGAGGTCAGAGCACCCGGCTCCCACCAAGGCAATCCAGGCTCGATGTCCGGTGGGATATAGGTCCACGGATTTTCGCATGACCGGACGATGCCACTGGTCAATGGCTTTTCTCGGGAATCTTCTGTTTCCTCGCCCCTCTCATTCCGGCACTTCTCCATTGCAGGTCCTTATTCCATGTAATCCCTCGGGGTATGCAGATGTCCACGAACACACAGTAATAAATCTTCATTGGCGGTACGATAACTTCGCCGTCTGATATCCTCCTCGTACGATATTTATATATTTTATTCGTAAGACTATTACGTGTTATCCGCGAGTACGGTTAGAAGCCAATGGATAATTGAGTTCTGCCAGTGAATGTATAGGAATGAGAACTCTAAGCTGCTGCTAGATGAATACGCTAAATGAACACATCTGCAATGATACTGCAACTCCAGTATGAGCTGTAGCGTCTGTTGAAAGCATAATTAAACTACAAGTAAAAGCATTACATCAATTGTTTGGCATGTCAGAAAAATGGATCAAGTTTTCTGCAGCCCTTACTGTATGCTAATGGAAATATTGTCTCGAAAGATGAGAGCAATGAGAATAGTGTAAACGTTACCGAAATAATTTTGACAACATACCAGACCCTGTTCTGTTACAAAGAATGCCTGCATTGAAGCCATTGTCATGTGACAAACCTTCAAATGGGACGTTGGTTTTCAGTGAAGATAAGAGGACTTTGCCAAGACTTTAAACGTTAGTAAGATTGTGTACCATTTAGAAATACTTTAAGAATTAAAATAGTTTACTCTCTAAAGATAAATGAATAAATAAACTGTAAACAGGGATGAAACATAAGTAACAATATAAGTTATTACTGGATAAAATGCTCGCTTTTGCTGCAGTCCAAGTTATTAGTTTTTTATAGTAATAGCTGAATCGCAGCAATAATACTATAACTTTAAATAAGCTCTCATTTACATTTCTCCCAGTCATCTGTCATTTGTAGGCTCTTCTAACATGTGAATTAAGATAGGGATTTAAAGTAAAACTTATCTAGCGCTACTATCCTTCACCATGGCTATGGTTCTTTATGATGCTAGTTGAGACGGTCATTCCAGAACCACAATCTATACAGCCAGGCACAGTTAGAGCGGGTTGCTCGAATCCGGGTACTTTCCAGCCCCTATGGAAATGTACAAAATCCAACCGTTTGGCTGATCACATATTCTGCTAAATAGACGGCCTCAGTTATCTTCCCGCGTTCTGGTTGATAAAATAGGATTATTTGAGTTCTACCTGTAAAAATAACAAAATCTCACCATAGTGTGTGTTTACCATGTTCATGCTGAGATGGAATATGATTTCAGTTTTTTTAGATAATATTTTGTTGCCTACGATTAAAATTTTGAACAATTAGTACGTTGCTAACCCTTAACGATTAATATTATTTTCTTTTGAGTTCACGTGAAACGTTGCATAAAATGATTTCCGGTCAATGTTTACCTTTGGAAAGTCTTTCCTCAGCATCCAGCAATATATTCCGTCATAAAATTAAAACTCCTCTCGTATTGGTGCCGTTTTTTCATTGTAGAATTATGCTGGTGAAAACGCCCATCGTGACCATAGCTGAACGCCCCGAGATTGTTTGGAAAGAAGTTCAAAAAGTTAAGTTTCGAAATTTGACGTATCCCATGATGTGGCGTGATTTTAAATTATCATGTACTGTTTCACAATACATGTTTTGTTTGTTTTGTTTTCCAGATTACACAACATAAATTTCCTTACGGTGACCACTTTGGTTTCCTTGTGAATATACCTAATATGTTTGTGACCCTTAAAAGTACCATTGTTCAATTTTGCTTTGCTATCTTAACAATTTATTTTTACAAGAAGTTGGTACTTAGTCCCAACTTGGTATGAAAATAAGGAAAATTCACTTTCTCAAGCTTCACTAACTGGGCGGCAGACACATTTGTATTGACCTGTAAAATTATATTCTATTTGAGACCACCGCTTCTTCACGTATTGAGACTTCCTGTCCCTGCTACCTCATACCCATAAGAAATTGTAGAATAGTATGTACGCAAGTGTCAAACCTAGTTAAAAAGCAATAACATTCAAATATTCTACATATGTCCAGTAATGTTTTGTATACTGAATTTTTGTCTAAAAGTATTTTCATGTGTTTGTAGTATATTTTATTTCAGTAGCATGCAAGCTGTATAGGGAAATGCGCAATGATTGTTTAGAAGTATAAACTTCAAAACAAACTTCGATGAGTCTATGGACAATCGCCATTCCTCTGTCTGATGTTGATGTCCAAGAACCATAATTACTGAACAAACATTATTACAAAGAATTAAACTATTATTTATCGGAGAAGTCTTCGAAATCAATATAATGAATACCTTAAATGTGTCTACTGATATATTTGTGGAATACATTCCAACCTTTCAGCGTGGATCATAGGTCTTTAGTGCGTTTGTTAAATAACTTAAAATCTGGAACCCCACAATACTAAATATTCACATAATAGTTTTCCGAGCCTCTTTTGTGCACTAGTTTATGGGCTCGACAAACGATGGATCAACTTAACTAAACCCTCCAGTACACCGCAACTACCAGTCAATCCAAATTGGCGCTGTATTTATTCGTCAATCTGGGATGGAAATTAATTGCAAATGTTTCAAAACCAGTTCATTACTCGTTCACTCCGTGCTGGCACCAGCCATGTTAGGTCAAGCCTGGAATTTTATTTTAACTAAGAATTTCGTTAGGTTGGGCTGTACGACATAGCAGTAATGGGCTATTGACGCTTTCTTCGGAATTACTAGTACAATAATGAATCATCGGGCACTCCTGCATGCCGTCCGATGGACAACTCGGACCGTGTGTACAGTTGTTGCCAATAGTAAATTCAATGTAAATCTTAGCTCGGATGTGCCATTCGTAATGATAGCAAAATGTTTCGCGTTCAATTTCCTTGAAGCGCAACCCAAGTTACACTGTTTTCTGCTTCAGCACTTAGCCAGTTTTGCAGCGGGGTTAGATCTCTGGTTTTTATTGACTTGGAGTTCAGCTAACAATGTTTAACAAACCATGATAAAGCTACAAATAAAGCAGAACCTTGCGTGCGTTGAACCCTAGCTGGACTTAAATTAATTCGAGAAATTTCCCGGTGTACAGCCATTTGTATTTCGTTGCATGAGCCCTTGCAACAAATCCACGTTCCGCCGATGGCGTCGATATTCGTGGCATTTTTTAAGGGTAGCTTCGACAGAGTCGTATCGCCAGCGGATTGGCTCTGATTTTGGCAGAAAGAGGGGAGGTGGGGTTCGGTTGGTTATCCCGCGAGCCAGAGACGCATCTCGCCGGATGTCCGGTGCGCGACTGGACGTATCGGCGTTGATTCAGGCGGCAGTGTATCCTAGAGCCAGGGGAGGGATTCTGGCCAGCAGGATTACCTCCGGGACAATGCGAGCTGCCTGCCTACACCACCCCAACCCCGCCACGGTCATCAACAAGCATGCAGGCTCGCCTATTGTACGCCCTTGATCTGTACGCATTTGTTTGTTTAAGAGGATTCTTCACCGATGATGAAACTTTGCACTCTAAAGCTTGGTTTACACTATCCTCAAATCTCTACTGAATTACTTACTCATTTCTGTTCACAAATTTCGAAAGCGATTTTATACCAGAATTATGTAGCAGAACTTTTGTGTTGTGTACAGACTAGCTTTGTTTACTAACGTGTTTCGGTACATAGAGAGAAAAAAACATGTTCGTGAAGTTTGTTGCTACATTCCAATAGTGTAACTGTAAAATTCCCGAAAACTATTTCACAATACAAGGCAAACGTGGAGTTGCCAAATAAGTGAAACAGTCTTGTATTATTTATGTTTTGAAAACTCGTTTATTCCGTAGGAAACAAGAATTTAATTTCTATTCAAAGAAGATTGGCAACCCTACTTGCATACTTCGCATGCGCTGTAGCTGAAACTTTGCATTGCGCATGCACGCGAACATACAATACGACGAAAAATATGACGGGCTCTATCTGTGAAAATAAGTACGGAATTATGTCTGGGACCAGCGTAGTTGCATTACACACTGTCGCAGTGCTGCTTGCACTTAATTTGCTACGGAATTCTATACTGAATTATGTAGTGTGTGCCGGGCTTAAGCTCTCGCTACCTACGCAGCCCGTGCAAAATAATATAATACTGAAAATCACTGAAGTTAATAGAGAAATAACATTTTATTTACTGGAAACCTAGTCGGTCCAGATTATAATACCTAGCAGAATTTGGTGTCATTATTAGTTCCGGTTTCATGCCCTTGCACCGAGTTGTAATGCCAACCGGCAACGTACTTGATAACTATGTGCTAGTTACACGTGTGTTACCGAACTTCGTCGAGACCAGCTGTCTAGTTTCTTATTGTCGTTATGTTTTGTTCGGTTACGAACATATTTTGCCAAATTGGACCGATTTTCGGAATACGTTGCCATCTCTGACACGCACATCTCTCTCGGTACGTGTGTAACATGTTATCTCTACGAATCATTAGCCTGCTAATTACTGATCCTACTGATTGATGCCTTCAGAGTTAGCATCATTTCTCATGAGTTCTCCAGTAAACGTTTGTGTTAAGGTGAATAAACGTTAGTATTTGCTGCATACAGAAGTAAATTCTCGGCATGAAGTAAACACATAGTAAATACCAAAACTAGGCTGAATAAAAGAAAAGTTAATGTATATTCTGTAGAAGACTTGCTTAGTCACACGGTTGGTCAGGCCACAGGGGTAGCATAAGGTCGGAATGACGGCAAGGAGAGTGGTGTCAAGGGGGGAGGGGAGAAGTAGTACGTAAATTAGCCAGTTGCCATACTACTTTAACCTCAAAAGTACACATCAGACTGGCATTTTTAAGATAAATGAATGTATTATGTTCTTTAATTGTTGATTTAGATTCAAAACATTATATTTTAGCCCTGTATACACACCTCCAAATTAATATTTCCTCAATTTTTTTTAATTAGTCGACCATATTGTTCATAAGCCGCGTCAAGAGTTTGTTTCGCTAAGACTCCCGGTGACATGCTTCATCTGAACCCTCATAATGTATTTGGGTCAGACCCATTCTTGTAACGTTGACTTGCTGATAAAATGGCTGGTTTCATGCACTTGTGAGTACGTAAACGGTTCGGAAAAGAAGTAATATATTGACTACAGTAAATGCAAATAAATGCTGTTCTTTTTGAATGGAAATGTAGATTTAGAAGATAAGAATGAAGTACGAGGAAGATATCTTCCATATAGGTTTATTTTCGGGGTTAATTATTGTTTATGCAATGTTAATTACATTAATTAGTACAGGCCTAATGTAAGCCACAAACCACATGGCAAAGAATATTTTTCACAAACATTGCCCATCCCTATCTCCAGCGTCTAACAATTTCGTAATATATCGTCATTTTAAACCACTTTGCCTATTTGGGTTAGTATAGTACTGAAACTTTAACGTTTGGCTTCATAATGTCATATTATTTTAAGAAATAAAAGAAACATTTGCGTATACTTCAATAGTTGACCGAATTCTCTTGCACATATTATGTTTATGATTTCCTAAACATTGCAAAGAAGTAAAACTGTTAAGTGTTTAATTTAAGCAAAATATTAAAGAAAGTAGCTAAAATGACATTTAAACCAGTTATTTTACTAAACAAAATATGTAATGCTTATTCTTTTAGTAAAATATGCACTCACATGTCGTAAAAAACTAATGTTTTGTTCATTGAAACTTTGCACGGTTACAAAATGAAAAAGTTAGATTTGGAAGTAAAAAAAATACTTAATCGATTTTAACTGGACGCTTTTAAAGTGTTTAGAACAGCAGCAAAGCTTGTTAGAGAAACACGAAGGAAATCGTCAGTAATCGACCAGAGTCTACTAGTGTATTGTACGGAGGCCTTAATCAAGTTGGGGTCATAGTGGCCGAATGGTCAGACAATTCACCTCCCATCAAGGCGATCCTAGTTCGATTCCCGGTGGGGTCAGTCCCTGGATTTACGCATGTGAGAATCTTGCCGGACAATGTCGTTGGTCGGCGCGGTCTTTCTCGGGGATCTCCCATTTCACACACCCCCTCATTCCGGTGCTGTTCCATACTCAGCTCATGTCACACCTCACCAGCGCTAAAGACTACGATGTTAAGCGTCGAAAAAAATCTCTCACTTTCTCATTTGATCGAGTCTGGGTTCGTTGTGGGAGTGTGGTTGCTATGACGAAGAACTGCCGTCTGGAGGAATAAGTGGCGTCCCTTATGGTACTGAACGACCGAGCACTTTACAGCAGGCGCTAGATGCCGCGTCTGAAGTACGGGAAGAAACAGACGATAAGAGCTACACTGGCTCGTGCGTCAACGACTGTATCGCCTTTATGTGCTGGGAGTGAAAACGCCGTGCAGTGCTTCGTTCGTTCACTTTTTACTATGGGATATGAAGCTTTTTACTTACGAAAAGTGCGTAGTAAATTCCAGCCCGTGATTTTCTATTGTTTGCTATTCTATTTGATATTTTTTACGTAACAACACTATGTAAAAGCCGTTTTTAGAAATTTCAAGGTGCCTAGAAAGCATGTTTCTAAATATGGTATCTAGAAAAACAAAATATAGATGCACGGTTTTAAATTTTTTTTTCTTTTCGTAGATGAAGATATAGAACACACGTTAAGTTGTGATTTTCCCACGGTCATAGAAGAACAGGTCTGGACACTCGCCTATCTACCAATGCATTTTGCTTGACCCCCTTGATGTTTGACTGTAGTTCGTCAAGTTACCGAAAATGTTATTTTTGGCGCTGTAATCGGGGCGGTCGGACTCAAACTCCGCCTACTTTTTCCATTGTTAATATTATATAGTAAATAAAAATTTCTGGAGCCATGTTTTAAAATTGTGAGCGACGGAAGTATTTCATTAACTGATAAAAATACGTTTTGATAAATTGTATATCTTAGTGGGAGGGAAGTGGGCGGAGTTTGAGCTCGACCGCCCGGATTACAGCGCCAGAAATGTATAGCATTGTCGGTAACTTGGTGAACTGCAGCCAAACAACAAGGAGGTCAAGTTTCCAGGCAAATGTCCAGACCTGTTCTTCTACGGCCGTGGTTTTTCCTAACATGCTGCAACGATGTTCATGCGCCAGCTGCATAGGGCTCTTAAAGCATCGCAGTCGCGTTGGGTAAGTATTTGACCAAGATTTAGTAAAGACGTCCACTCTACTAAGAGTAGGAAGTCAACTTATTGTAATAATCCAACCTCTTCCCAGGAGTGCCGAGGTAAAGCCTTGCCTTGATCATAGCTTTCGTATTTTAAGTTGTATTTATTTATGAAGATTTGAATTTACGAGCACATCCCAGAAATTACTAAATCGGTAACGTAGTTCTCATTTTATTGTTTTTGTTAAGTTGCTCCTTTAGATATTTTTTGTTATCATTGAGGAAATTCCACACAAAATACTTTCCCCTAACTCCTTAGGGAATACTGTACGAAATTTCATGTTTACAGACCCACAGGTTAAACTGTGCGTTTTCTGTCATTCAGCGTTAGAATTGTATTTAGTAGATATAGTTTATATATTGCAGTACTGATAACTTGTGTGTACGTAGTGTAAACAACTGTGACTTTTACATGATCTTCAAACGATCCAGTGGTTTGTCTGAGTAAAGTAAACAATAAATAAATATCGCATGAGTAGTATACCATACGGCCAGGTTCTCGTACCATGAATGCATGTTTATTACTATGGGTGCCCGTAGGCATCTGCAGACCCTGAAGTACGACATGGAATGAGGTTCTACAATGTAGATGCGCCGGAATGAGAATGGCTCTGGGAAAAGTGAGATCTCCGAGAAAACTCTGGGGCCAGCGACATCGTCCGGCAATATTACCACATGTGAAAATTTGGGTACGCTCTCCGCATAGAATCGAGCCTAGGCGGGAGGCGATCGGCATGTACACTCGATCACTGCGTCTCTAAGTAGAGGGAATTATGTTGTTCCAAACAAGGTTATAACATTGCCCTTAGCTCTGGGAAGTCTAGAGCCGTCAGAGTGAGAAACAACTCTCTCTCTCTCTCTCCTCTCTCTCTCTATCTCTCCCTGCCCTTCTTACCATTCTACAACCCAGGCCGTGTCATTTTAATATTAGAGGTTACCGTTGTTTGCCACGGTTTGTTTTAGTAATTAATGTATGTCCGAGTCGGAAACGGTTAATTCCCCTTCTCTGAGTTCATGCCACGTTAATTATAATTTTCTATTTACGATTGTAAAGGAAAATGAATTGTAAGTTAACAAATAACCAACAAATTTATCCCTCCTCTAGTCGCAGGTGAAGGCAACAACTTTCAGTGATATTCACATCACACAAGCTTTCATATCTGGTGGGAAACTGGCGCCCTGGAACTGTTTCTCTTAACATGCCCCTGATTGTCTAATGCCATTATGTTACCTGTCACTGTTACAGAAACAGAAATTTATTGAGAGTTGTAAATGTCTTGTAATAAACGTAATTAGCTGTATATATATATATATACGCTTAGTTAAATTATATATATATATAATTTAACTAAGCGTAAACATTCAGTGGCTTCTTTCAGTCCCGAAATACCTCGTAGAGTACAACGATTTCAAACATGAAGTTTTTACGCACACTTTCCTTCCCCTTCCCAACTACAAAACAAAATTAAAACTTGTAAATTAGCTTGCAAGCATTTGGAAGCCAATTCGATACTATTATTAAAGGAAATGATATTTCTAGTATAAATCACGTTGTTTTACAAGGGTTAAGTAAATGACGAATATTTCACGATTTGGAAAAAAGAACGTTCTAACAGAAGTCAAAATGATCATCGGTATTTATTTGTAATTATAATATTTCGCAGGAATTGAGCAACAATAGATAATGAAGATGCTGTAGTAAGGACGATTATAAGGATTGTATTTTAAAAAACTTGCTTGTTTCAACGCTATTCCTGGAAAGATATTAACATATTTTCAGTGATTTAATTTGTACAGTTTTACAGGACACATAGAGGGTACATTTTTTACCAAATTCTACGACCTCTGTATACACATAAATTTAAGATAAACTGTCATATGTTATAATAGAATTTAATAATATTTCAGCCCTTATATTGTAATCCTTTGTACATGAGAAAATCATACATCACTTAGAGGAATACCAAAGATGTTTCTTTACGGGGCTTCCCTATCTTCGTTTGAAATGCATTACAGCAAGTTACGACTATTCGTATTTTGACGCAACTACTTAACGTGCACTGTATTTGTATATCTACGAAAAGGAGACACACTTCCAACTATGTTGCTATAGTTTCAAAAATTCGGCGCGTTTATTTAAAACCGCATTTTCGGGCCTCTCAAAATGGCCAAAAATGTGTTTTTCAGACTATCGTACCTGTAAAAATTACAACCTAATTCGATAATCAAAACTATAGGAACAAGAGTTAGAATTTGGACTCTGCTAGCCACAGATAAAATAACGCGGTCACTGCTTAAAGTACCATAGGAAAAAAGTATAATAATAAAGCACTGCACGCTAGCTGAGTGGCTTGCGTGGAGAGGCCATAATGCATTACATAGGTCTGTAAACGGCACCCTTACTGCTCCTGCCTCACATACACACAAGCACAGCCTTCTAGGGAGGCCCTTTAATACGCTATAGAATTACTTACGCATGCCAATTAGATATTTGGTTGATGCAAATATTTTTTTATTTGACTAAATTTACAGTTTGTTTCGCCAAACAAATCTTAAAGGGTTGGAAAGCCATAGTTTATCACACCTCAAAGATTACTTGGCAATTTCAGTCACAGCATTGTAGCTATATGTGTACATATATACAGGCTGGAATGTAAATCGCGGAAAATCTCGCGGGTACAGGTAGCCAGAGTTAAATCAAATGATTGCAGGAACCACGCCTCTGTTGTCAATAGTATGGGCGTAATACCACCGTGAAATATTTTAATGAACCTGTTAAGTGACGGTAATTCAACAACCACTACAAATAGGACGTTGACCTTCCGGATTCAATTCAGATACATGACGACGCGTATGCAGGGAATTAAGTGTGAACACCGTCCCACACCATGCCTTGGAAACGTGGAGTCGCATCTGTTATTATGCATGTGTGTGTGTGTGTATATATATATATATATATATATATATATATATATATATATATATATATATATATATATATACGCATGTAGCTGCCCATCCTAGCGAATAAAGAACCGAAATGACGTATGAAACAAAAAAGGTGCACTTGTCCGAACACGCTCAGACAAACCGTTTCTGAGATACAGGCACTCAAAAGTCGGAGCATTGTGACAATGCCGACAGATAGGCAACCCGTGTAGCACGTATAAGAAAACAAGCTTCGAAGGGACATTAGCGTTGTACAACTTTGCTACCGAGAGGTATGCAACACGTGTCAAAAAGGAAGAGGTGAAACTTATATGCAGGGGCGTAGGCAGGACATCTTTAGTTGTACGTGTAATGAAGTGAAACAAAATATGTTTTATTGTTTAAATTTCCTTGAAACACATGAGCTGCAATGTGTGTGTACCAGCTCGTAACATGACACGGTGTTTACATTATACGAAAGCAGTCTTACTTTACATCCTGTAAATTTATAAGCAACGTGTGTTTAAATTGTTCTTACTCTATCCCATCACATGTACGCACAAAACGCACATCCGTGACCTGCAGCGCACGCAAGTGATCGTTGGTTACATACATTACAGCAACATACAGGCTGGCAATGTATCCCTCCATGCTTTCCATAGTTTCATGTTACACTAGTTCTGTAAGGAATCCCCACAAGGAGTAGTCTAAGGGATAGAGTTCCGGTGACCTTGGTGGCCAGGATACACGTCCATACCTTCATATCTAACGCCATGGGCAGATGCGAGCTAATTCCTGGTGAGCTGCTGCAATGTAATGCGCCGGTGTCCAATCATGCTTGTACTACATAAAGCAGACATGGGCACGAGATCCGCTCTGGGATCTCACTCTAGCTCCGGCATTTTTCAGAGCCGCAGCGGAGATCTGAAGCTGAAATGACTAGTTACGTCACAGCTCAGCCGCTCGCTCGCAGAATGGAGGAGGTCTAGCGAAGTGTGGTGGCGGTGGCGGCGGTGGTTGACTAACGCCAAGTAATCAAACGACAGACTGTTCCGTAGCCCGTAGCGCGTTCACTTAAATACGGGTTCGTTTTTAGTAGATTAACACACCGTTTGTTAGGTTAATATGCTAATGAAAATTGTAAAGCATTCGTAAATGCGTAGGAGTTTATTGGCAAGAACATCCATATTTACAAATTTGGCGCTTTTAATCAGAGCACTTGAGTAATATATATTTTATAGAACATACACTATTTACAAACAAAAGGAAGGCAACCGACATGTGATTACAAAGAACTATTCTTCCGAGCAAGCTTGTGGATACGGGGTGCCAGGGATCGAGAAGGTTTTATCCTTAGGAGGGTGGTGAGGTTAACGTCGGTTAATCGTACATGACGTTTAGACTAAGAAGATCTCATTATCGAAAATAGTTGTTCGCGCGCATACGTAGAGCCAAACATGCAAATAATCTTTGTTGTATTTTTGTGCAGTAGTGGGAACCTTGATAAAGGCAAGTTTTCATAAAATTGTAACAAATTATTCCTTCTGTCATACTTGTCTTTCAAATTTGGATCACACCAAAGCTCAATTATCTCGCACTGCAAATCTCCAGAAAGGCTATTGAGGTCAATATCGTTTGAAAACGGTACGCGGAAAATTAGCGTGTCTTCTTAAACTCGTCACTAATCTGAAAATAGTTATTGAACTGTGTTAACAGTGAATCAAGAAGTCCGACGAATTTTTCCACTCTTTCCGGGGTCAAATTGTCGTTTCTGGTTGCCAGGAATCCAAAGTCTGACACATTTTTAACGCGAAGTTGAGCGACCCATATACTTAGTTTAATTTTGAAAGCTTCAATGAGATCGAGCATCGTAGTGATCAGAGTATCACGACCTTGAAGTTGTACATTCAGTTTGTTGAGGTGTCTGGTAATATCCGTTACAAATGCTAAATTTGCGAGGAAGCCCAGATCAGAAAGTTGAGGTACAGGCTGTTGTCTCATATCCAGGAACAAATCAATCACAGGGGCAAGTTGGAAAAAACGTTCAAGCAGCTTACCGCGACTTAGCCAGCGTAATTCAGAAAAAATAAGTTATGTCTGAATATTCGCATTGAAGGTCTACTAGGAAGGATTTGAACTGGCGGTGATTTAAGCCATGGGAAAGGAGAACATTAGTTGTTTTAACCACAACTTTCATGGTTTCATCCATAACAAGGGATTTCGCAACTAAATTTTCTTGGCGGACGAAACAATGAACGGGAAGACAAATAAGATCTTCGTTAGCCATTTTTCGCTTTAAGCAACCGTAAAACCCTGCGTTTTTTCCTGTCATTGCCGATGCACCGTCTGTGGTAGCAGACTGTAACTTTCTGTAAATTAGTTCATACCTACTCAACGTCTCGTCAACATTGTCGAAAATATCTTGCCCAGTTGTGGTATATTTCATTGGTACCAAATCTAAAAACTCTTCGGTGACAATAAGATTGCCGTCAACGTCACGTACAAAAATCACAAGTTGGGCAGTATCACTTACATCTGTGGACTCATCCAAGGCGATATACTACATTTCAAGAGTTTTGATAGATTCTTTCAATTGTTCACATAAGTCAGTGGCAATGTCTTGGGTACGGCGATTCATCGTTCTTCTCGACAGCGGTACCGAATCCACCATTGGAAGCAGTGTCGGCTGCAGTTCGGAAACAAAGTCTTGCACTACCCCTTTCACTTCTTCAGAGCAAGAAAATGTGTTAGCCCGGCTTGAACAAGGCGTAAAGTCGCTTTGTAGCTGGCCCGAATCACACATTCGGGTTTTCCACCATCTTCCTAAAAAAACAATTGACAATAACAAATGAATACGGTAAAAAGTATGGCCTCGTCTTTTTTTCTGGTTTTGTTTCTATAAAAAGTGGCGTGCAATGAAATACCGGAACTTAGTTGCTTTCTACGTCTCTTTCTTCTTTTTTGCGTTTAACGAACGCTTCTCGCTCGTTTTGGCTAAGCTTCTCGAATTCGGCGGCATGACTGTTTTTATAATGACGCTCCAAGTTCGATCTTATTAAATAACCGAAAATGGTATTACAAACAAGGCATTGTGCACCGTTGCAATACTCGCAAACAAGTAGCTCCAACTTCCAGGCGGAATTAAACTGTGAATTTTTTTTCTGCTCATTTTGTACGACCGCACGCATCGAGGGTTCGATAACTGATGACGTGTGACGCGTTCCGTGCACCGTATTACTGCCCGCCACGTCTCTTTCCCTTCGTTACTTTACTTTGCATAAAGCCCATTCGCCAAATATCAAACGCCGCGCGTCTTGCCCTGCCGCCTTAGCGCTGAACCACGTGGTGTCCCCCTCCCTTTACCCTCGTACCGGAGAGCGAGAGGGTCAATAGATTCTCGCCGTGGCTCCGAGCCTGAGATCTCGGTGCTCCCAGAGCGCTTCTACGCCTTTGCCCATGCCTGACATAAAGCGTCGCAGCGCTAGTGGAACATCCTTATAGGGCTCCTGCGGTACCCCATGGAGGAACAATACTTACCAACCTCCTGTGAGTCTGTCAGGGAAGATATACTGTCTTTCCAGGATTTTATATTAGATGTTTATATCACATCGGACCTTACAACCGCTGGCACGATGACATGAAGATTGCCGTGTTATCAATGGCGGTATTGTGCCAATTAAGTACTCTTTCTTGGGTAAAATGAGCTTCATCAGTCCACAGGATGTGACTCACAATATCCGGGTCTTGTTGACGTGCCGCCAACATCCAGTGACAGTACTGAAGACAGCGAAGTCGATCCCCTTCAATTACGTGCTGTACGGGACTGCATTGATCTATTACAGCACATCGCAATGCAAGATGGCCTGTACAAACGAATGACTCACACCGATGCTGTGCGTGAGCTTAAGGTAAGTTACATTGCAAACATCTGCAGTAGCACCTTGGAAGCATGTCACCATGTACGTGCTACACGGGTTACCTACCTGTCTGCATTGCCATAATTCTCGGACCTTTGTGTGCCTGTGTTTACAGAAACGTTTTGTCTTAGCGTGTTCGGACAAGTGCACCTTTTTTGTTCCTCGTGTCATTTCGGTTCTTCATTCACTAAAATGGGCTGCTGCAGGCGTACATGTACAATAATACATGCATAATAACAAAGGCGAGCCCATGTTTCCAACGCATGGGATGGGTTGGTTTTCACAAAGTATGTTTCGTCATGCGACTGAATTGAACCGGAAGGTAAACGTTCCATTTGAGGTGGTTGTTGAGTTATCTACATTAACACAATATTCACGGTGGTATTACGTCCATAAGATTGACAACAGAAGCGTATTTCGAATACTCATTATTCTTGGCTACCTGTATCCGCGTGTTTCTCCGCGATTTACAAGCCACCGTGCATAATGATGTTTTATTTAGGTTGTAAAAATACCAATAAAGCAATTTATTCACTTAAAAAATGGTTTCAAATGTTATACAATGTCATTAATTTTACGAGGCATTTACTCAGTAGGATGAGTCAATAAGTAACGTTCATTATAGCTATGGCGGATAATGTGCTATTTTCAAAACGTAAGAACACAATTTCGGATTTTGGCGGTTGCATTTTATCAGTGTCCAGTACGAAAACACACAATTTTACCTACATATACATACATACATACATACATACATACATACATATATATACATACACACACTTACCTATATATTCATATACACATGCATATATAGCCCCACTGGCCCTACATTACAAGTTTTGTCAACTAATTAAGGGCAACTTAATATTTTTCTTTCAGAATATTTATTTATTTACATACCAACACATTATCTATTTTATTTCACCAAGAATATTTTGTTTTGCTCAACTAAGTTTTTGTCCTCACTGCATGAGAGTTGTGTGAAACAGGCATTAATTGCTAAACAAACCCTCGAGTCTTAGTATACTTTTTTTTGTTACTTGGCAGAGTATATACTCATATTGTCAGTAAATTCATTGCGTTGCGTGTTTAATCAATACACAGAAAATTTGCATTTCTCATATCAGAGCATAAGTAATGGGAAAAAAAATTGTACTTTATTCAAGGCAGAATTTTAAATTACTTTTTCTCAGTTTTTAATCTCGGTAATACTTCGATGATCTCTGTTTACTCTTCTTTTTTTGGAACAGTTTTTTTTTTTTATTATTCTGGTATAGTTTTCCTCTTCTTTCACGGTTGAATTACAGATTTGCTAACAATTGTTAAGGAAAAAATGTTTTGTTGCTTAACGAATGTTAGTTGTATACTCATAAGTATGAAAATAATATCCTTATACGAGACTCTCATTGTTTGTAACGAAAAGTGAACCAATATAATACCAAATACGTATTTGTGTTTTGCCAAATAAATAAGTACCTAAGGTAACGATATATTTGTATGTAATATTAACCAAAATACGCAATGCCACTAAACTATATTTGTTGAACCAACACAATACGAATTGTAGCAAATATAATACTTACGCATTAACACAATACATTTGACAACATTAATTCAATTGTGTCACGAAATACACAAACGTTCATATTGCATGTCGAGGTAAAATACTAAGTTTCATTACGCATAGGTTCGTATTCACACGCCGCTATTATTGAAGTAGATTTCACGATTACCACATTAGCAACATTTTAAAATCGATTAAATTATTTTCGTATTGTAATAAAAAAACCAGTGTTATCTTTTCGACAAAATTAAAAAAAAAACGTGAAAATTAAAAATTATAAAATAACCTATTTTCTACCTCGCAAATGCGTTTAATTATATATTTAATTTAGTCAGGTAATACCAAATTAAAGTTAATATAAAGTCAACAAAAGCATACAACTTTGTGCTTCAAACTAACACCAGAATTATTTCACACAAGCAACAAAAACAATTAAATGTCGCTAAAACCACAAAACATGGTTGGTTTTTAGGTCATAGTGGGGGAGAAAATGGTAATAAATTTGGCTTCCGTGGGATTTTTGTGGTACAATATTGGGAGATGGTTTTTCTGACAGGTATTAACACAAGGAAAACGAATATGGATGTTGCCAGGCCCAAAAATTATGCAGAGTGGCGGGAGAGAGGATTCAAAATGGCCGAAAACTAGTTTTACCAAAACAGCAATATCTTCATTATTTGTAGGGCCACAACAAATTTTCAAAGCTTAAAATATTTCTAAATCCAGTTTATACAGTTATGAAAGTATTGTGATTAATAAATATAAACACATCTAATAATCAGTTTCACTGTCTTCATCAGAATTATTGTCTCCATTCCGGTTGAAACAGTTATTTAGATCTTCGTCAGAGTCCACACAATCACACATGTCAGTGCATGGAAAGCCGTGACGTCTGCATTTACATAGAAGTGATGAACATCTACTCTTTTTGCATGC
>PNEQ01058345.1:22879-44368 GCA_003012365.1 Medauroidea extradentata | reverse complement strand
ACCATGTGTCTGTTGCCAAGTCGCGCCGCCCACATGCTCGCATTGTTGCCTTCCTGCCGACAACACCGCACAAACACACTCTTATCTAAGATCAAAGTCAGCACCGTTACCCACCAGCATGTCCACCATGTGTCTGTTGCCAAGCCGCGCCGCCCACATGCTCGCAGTGTTTCCTTCCTGCCGACAACACCGCACAAACACACTCTTATCTAAGATCAAAGTCAGCACCGTTACCCACCAGCATGTCCACCATGTGTCTTGCCAAGCCGTGCCGCCCACATGCTCGCATTGTTGCCTTCCTGCCGACAACACCGCACAAACACACTCTTATCTAAGATCAAAGTCAGCACCGTTACCCACCAGCATGTCCACCATGTGTCTGTTGCCAAGCCGCGCCGCCCACATGCTCGCAGTGTTGCCTTTCTGCCGACAACACCGCACAAACACACGTTTAAGGACGTTGGACCCGTAAAAATTCAAAATTTTATATTTGTGCCAAACACGGTTCAACTTTTACATATCAGATAACATGTAATTTCCCCGAATAAAAAAAAATTAGGGCCAATAGTTTTAGCATAATCACCTATCAAAGTCACAAAATGGCAGTTTCGGTGTAGCCGAAATAATAAAAAATAATTAACTTGCAGAAACAAGATAATTCATATCGATACATAATGATGTGAACTACTTCAAGACACTTTTGTAAACACAAAGCTATATATTTTTGTATTTTTTTTTTAAAAATGATGCAAATGAGTAAATTTTTGCATAACTTTGACATTCGGCTACTACTGAAATATTCAAAACTAACTTTTGTTAAACGTGTCATGAAATGCATTGATACACTGACGTTCAGTTCCCGTAATTTTGAATTCATTAGTTAATTACTTTTTTTTTATTTTGGCTACACCGAAATGACCATTTCGTGACTTTGATGAGTGATTTTGCAAAAACTATGGGCCTAATTTTTTTTTATTTGGGGAAAAGACATGTTATCTGATGTGCAAAAGTTGAATGGTGTTTGGCACAAGTATAAAAAAATGAAATTTTACGGGTCCAACGCCCTTAACAAAGACCAAATGGACGGTGTCATGTACCAACAGACGTTTTGCCAATTGTTAGGTATCATACATAGGGAAAGGGAAAGTTCGCAATTGCAGAGACCTGAATGTTAGAAATCACGGTCCTATATTTACTCAAGCCCCGACCATTTACCAATTAGCTGCTACTTGCTGGAACAACAGAGAGTGGACGAATGCACCGTGTGAAGTGTGCACAGGACAGTTGGTTATATATAGCAGGCAGGTCATTGTAATCGGGTATTTACCTTTTCCTATTCATAAACCTTCCTGAAACTTTTTCACACTTGAAATTCTTACAAAAATATTTCAATTATATAAAATCAATATTTACAGCAAAATGATATCGGACTAAAATACTATTTGTAGTACTGATTCAAAGCTGAAGAATATTTTATACATTTGTAACAACTTATACATAATCTGTTGATGCATAATAACACCATTCAAGTCTAGAACCACTGATTTTTGGGTGGGAAGAGTTTTGTACCCACTTGTTTCAATGTCTTATGTAAGCAACTGTAGTTCTGCTTCGTGGCCATTGTCAGTGTGTCTTTGTGCAGAGGCGTGGCTCATTTGACTGTGACAATGAGGATAGGATTACTACGACACCACTCTTATATGATTTGCTGGTAGTACCTCAAAACGCTGACACTTAAAAAACATCCAATTGACTTTGCAGCAGAGCTCATGAAGGCAATGAAACAATTTGGTACAGAATTATTTTCACCAAAAATCAGTGGCTGTATTCAATTATATTGATTGTTCCACGAACGAGTGTACTTTTCCGACAGTTCTGCTGGTACACTTTTTTATTTGTGGTACTCTGTGCATTACAATTATTTCTACAGTATTTTGTATAGAGTTGCCAGATTTTCAGAACATTGATAAGGGTCACTTAGCAGCACTCTTTTATTTTTTGAGGTCAAAAGTGATAATAGAGAGACTGGCACGCAAACGAAATACTGTGCTAATTAATACAAAGTCATTATATAGCAAAAACAAAATCAAATTTGCTTTATAAAGTAATGTAACTTAAATTAAAATATTATACATGCATTTTTTTAAATCACTTATTTGTGATTGAAGTTGCAGCACAAGTATCATATTTACAACTTTTATTTGCGTTTGTCAAGAAATCCACAATACACAACATCTCATAGAGCATTGTGCGCCCACGCGGCCACATACAGATAAAGTGAACATTCTACTACACAATATCAAATACGGGATTATTAACGCCCCGTACAATGGCAATACGGGACACGGATTTTTGGTCTTGGATACGGGAAATTCCGTACAATGCGGGACGTCTGGCAAGTTTAGTTTTGTACGAAGAGCTTATTTTAATAGCGGTACAACTCCAATAAAAAAAAGGAGTTGTATCCACCAATGTGTTAAGAAATGTTAATGCTAGCTTATTTCAAAGTGGTACTACATTTCCACGCTGTGAACTTCATTATTTCATATGCTCTTTGAAAGAACTGTGCAATGGGAGTGCATGACTGGATTCAGAGTCTTGGACGTACTCCATTGCAAATTGAATGACTGTCAAAGACAACTAAACAAATAAAAGCAAAACCATATACCTACCGTGTTTTTTGTTTCATCTCATCGTTGTGTCACGTGTTACTTGGTTTTTTATTTTATTTGTTATTATTTTCGTTTATTATCTGTTTGTTCCTTGTTTTTATTTGACCCGATTCCATTTTGGAATTTCATGTTGTGTATGTATATTTTATGGTTTTGCTTTAATTTGTTTGGTTTTCTTTGCAATTGAGTACGTCCAAGAAACTGAATCCAGTTCATTATTTCACCTGTCTCGAAAACAGAATTTTTGACATTGACTTATGTTCAGGTCTCTGTATCTAAAAATGAACTAAATTGGAGTTTTACCACTATTAAAATAAGTCCTTCATATGAGGGTCTGAGGTTCATGTTGGAGTAAGTCACAAATACTTGGTAGTGTCGTTTTTATACACACTATTCAAAAGAATTTCCGGTAGCTAATATTTCACTCTTAACTGAATCCATAAATCGATGGTGTTGAAGTGCAAGCTCGTATGTCGAAGCGTCGCAATTCTTGCATTCAGTAAACTTGTATGTCAATGTTATACATATGAATTGATTAATATGTATGTTATATAATTTTAATTCATTTTCATGTATGGTAAAGATGTCTGAACAGATATTACGTGATATATGATTACTATGTTTTTAAAGTGCTTTTGCCTGTCCTGACGTACGAGGTTGTAGTTCAGCACCCTCAAAATATAATTTGAGTATTGCAGGAATGCACTGCACTTTGCATGTGATTACAAAAAACGGTTCACAAGAAAAATAACTGACTTACACAACTATAAATCTAAGCCCCTCACATGCTGCCAACGTAAATGTTCCTCTATTCACGTATTCAGTATGTTAATTGTTTCACGACCTATAAACAGGAAGCTCACCTATTAGTCTATTGTGACATTTTCATATCTAGTTGCGCTAGCGTTGGTAAACAATCACCTCTATGCTGGAGCTTATAGAGAGTACTTCGGGTACAAAATCGAACATTACCGAAGAACGAAATTTTTTTCCTAAGTGGCAGCATTATAAATTGGCCCCAAATAGACACCACCTCAACTAACGGCGGGGATTTTGTACTTCCGAACTCGTCAGGTTGACCACTTACCGGGAAAATATGAACTTATCTGAGAAATTTTGGCCACCTGGAAATATCAGGGGAATTTCAGGGAACTTTCTTACCTCAAATATTTTGAACTTCCGTAAAAGTCATACGATGTGAAATAATGGAGTTTTGAGAACATCACTGTATTTTTTTTAATGATGAGGATATTATATACTTAATATTCAACTTCGCAGTTATTTATGTTAAAATTTTTTGTCAAGTTTACTGTTAGGACTTGAAATCTTTACCATTATTGGAAAATGTGCTGAATTTATCGCCCAAGTGTTGTTTTCATACTTGTAAAATTTTTGGTTTTCCGTCAGAGAAATCAGGAAAAATTAAGGAAATTTCTTTGCTGCAATGAGTGGTCAGCATGCCTGAATTAACCCCGTTAAGGTAGATATTATGTCGCCATCTTGTACCGTTATATATTTTATAATAACTTTTGCTTCCGAATAATTTTTGTACTTATGGCCATGATAGTGGGGGTAATATGACTCGGTGGACAGTTAAAATATCATATTGATGAAACTTTCGTTAGTAAGGCTTGCTGTAGTAATATTAATTTTATAAAACGCTCTTACTCCAATCGCACGAAGATAAATTAGTTCAGGAATTCCAACAATGTAAATATATAAATTCAAAATTGCGACTACAGCTCCTGTTAAGGAACACAAACGACACAATTTTTTTTTCAATCTTTTCTCAACATTATTACGAATAACGAAGCTTTAAAGACGCACACATGCCCCTTAAAACACAAATAAACCCGTGCTAACTTATTCACATAACCTTCGTTAGTTGTTAAGGGTAATCAAGTGGGGAAAAATTGTAATTTTGTATTTGTTTGAAATAGTGTTACTTTTGTGGACGTTGCTCGGGAGAACATTTTTCTATTTATAAAAAAAAAACTCAACCTGTTTTTTTATGTCAAAATTTGCAGATTTTTAGTTCTAATAAATCGCAAAGAACCAATGAACATAAATAAATTTAATAAATTTCACACTGAGTCTACATGTCTAGAGCTACTGCTTGGCATATTTTTAAATCAACTAGAAAATATTTTGGTATTAAATATTTTCTGAAATTTTGAATTTTTTTGCCTCTTTTATAGATTTTTTAAATACAATAAATATTTTGCTATGGTTTTAAAAAATGTCAAGCAGTGGCCGTGATATGTAGTTTCAGTATGAATTTTAAAATTTATTTCTATTAATTGATTTTTGTGGCTTATAAGAACTTAAAACGTGCAAATTTTTACATTGCAATGCTATGTGTAAGGGACCCTTGTTTTTCGCGAATAGAATTTTGCCTCACTTTCTTTCGGTGCCTTACGCGCACATCTGCAGCTCTGCTTCGTGGTCAGTGATTGGATATTTTAACTGTCACGAGCCTTGGGATTCTACCGGCAAATCACAGACGTGTGGTGTTGCAGGAAAGTTTTTGTAATTGGTTCAGTAAAATGATATACGGCTCTTTACACAGACACGCTGCCAATAACCATGACGTAGAATTGCAGATGTGCATGTAAGGCACTGAAAAAAAAACTGGGGCAAAATTCTTTTCGCGAAAATACTGGGTCCCTAGCCATTATTGGAAAACTGGTTGAGCTGTATGTTATGTTGTTATAGAGTAAAAAGTACTCGCGACTTACGTCAACAAAACTAACAGTACATCATAAAAATATCAAATTATGATTATTCCCAACTTGGACGCTGTTAATTACGCTTGCCGGTTTACTTACGTCATCGGCAGAGTCGATCAAGCAGCCCTTCTTCAGCAGCGCCTTCAGAATGTCGAACCTGCCAAGAACCACCGCCATCACCGTAGGTGGAACGTGATCCTAGACACATTGCAACTGCACATCTTCTCCATGTTCAATTTTCTTCTGCTACACTTGCACGTACGTACGAAAAAAATATACGCCACAATGAAATTGTTGAATTTGTTACAATAACTTATGAGGAAACTTAAAAGTAAAAATTTTAACTACTTAAAATGAAAATAGGTTTTGTAGCTATACGGCTTAATTAAGGACGTCATAATTTCCTGAAATTACTAAGGGACAGATAACTCATAAGGACGAGAGGGCACAAAATAAATCACATTTGAAAAAATTTTCTCTCTTAATATACCTAGACAAAGCAGGAAGCCTAATACTGGATTTTACTGGTTTTAACAATAAGCTAATATAGTCGGATATGACTGTAAACTGCATCTTCCAAAACGAGTTTAAAATGAAAGCACAATTTGTTTAAAATTAAGTGATTGTAGTGTAGGAAATCAATAAATAATGGCATAACGTGTCGAAATTTAATGAGTATTTTTTTTGCACAACAAAGCAACTTTTTTAAAAAGCCCACTTGATTGAATAACTTAACTTTCCGCACTCAAAATATAAAAGCTGATAGACGCTAATGACTTTAAAAAATATATCTAAAAAAAAAAAAAAAAAAAAAAAAAAAAAAAAAAAAAAAAAAAAAAAAAAAAAAAAAAAAAAAAAAAAAAAAAAAAAAAAAAAAAAAAAAAAAAAAAAAAAAAAAAAAAAAAAAAAAAAAATAAATAAATAAATAAATAAAAAATTAGAGGACATGGAATTAGAGGACATTCCTAAACTTGACAAAAATAGGACTGGAATTCAAGACGGTATTAAAACGACGAATGTGGCTCCGGCCTTCTACAAGATTACGAGATTATTCCCGATCATGTTATTTAAAATGTTGATGGTTTTTTTATTTTTAAACGTTACAGTTTACTTAGTTTTGCACTGTCGTGTGTTCTCGCAGGGCGGTAATTTCTTTGCTGATATTGCTATTTTGACTGTTAACGTATATGCAAATAACGTTACATTTACTTTGTGAGGAATGTAATATAATTTTAGTGATATTAATTATGAGTAAGATTTCATTGAAGCAATTTTCAAAAGCTTTCACTTGAAATGAACTAATGTAAGGTATATGGATACCCTCGTGAGTATTTTACCACTAACTGTTACGTGATTAGAAATGTATCCTTTATTGAGAGGTTGTAATCACAAAAACAAAACTAAAACTCTAAAGAGACTAATAAATGTGTGTTGCAATAGGAGTTTTCAGTTATAATTTATTGGCTTGTGGACATACGCCATTGCTCATGTTTTGCTGATCAAATAAAACTACAAAACATGAGCAATGGACTGGTGTATATCCATAAACAAATTAATTATAATTAAAACTCTAAAGATCCTTTTACATTGTCAAAGTTTGATTCAAGTTATTATTTAAAATTTATACGTCATACGCCGAGTAGCGACATTTAACGTCGTAACAGCAGCCTAGTCATTCAATTTATTGAATGTCTTGAATTTCTCCAAAGATTTGTATATCGGTTGTATCCAAATTTTAAACTACCGGGCAGTTTTTTTCTAGAAATATTGAGATAAATATGAACAATTATCTTGTAAAAATAAAATAAAGAAATTGAATAAAAATTTATTTTTAAACCAACTATTTAGGTGATTTCGTGATTATCAGGATGAGGATATAATTTCGAAATATAATTTATTTGTTCACAAATGTACCTATGATAATTCACCATGTGGTCACCACAGTGTTTACCGAATGCAATTTAATGAATGGCAATCAATTCATATTCTATTTAATGAACTGAATTGAGAACGACGATTTAAATAAATATTTGATCGCTTGGATTGGTATCAACAAGTACAGGTCATGGAATCCACTCCTATCAGTTCTATGTCAGACTCCAAGTAAATCTGCTATATCAGAGCTGAAAGGCTTACTATTTATTATTATAGTTTCTTATTTCCTTCTCGAAATCTACAAACTTTATCGAACGTCTGTGCGAATTGATCAGTTAACATTGGTAGTGAAATGTGTTTATATCAAGTTCTTTTATTTTTCTTACGGAAGCTGAAACTTTTAAAGCTCGAGAAAAAGAAAGATACATTTAATTTTACAGCTCGGATTTGACAACACTTCGAACAAACACTCGACAGCCGATCTATACTACATGAAGTCGTAACGGTAAATAACTTGATCATTGTTTTTCTGATCACCGGAAAGAAAGCTATCTTGGTGACTGACTATGTCTTGCAGCAGATTCTCAGAAAGTTTGGCGCATATTTCCAACTGTATTCTTTCTAAGAACTTTTATAGACACTGTCTTATCGAATATTACCCGCAACATAAAAAAAAAATACTGCGTGGGCGCCTTAACATGATTTCTTGCGCAAAAAGAATACGCGATATCCGTTACTCAAAGGTTATTACCAACCTAAAGCAATATTGCAGTAATTTGTTGGCATGTCCTAGACATTCATTATAAATAGTTTGTATTGTAATTACTAGCCCTAAACTAAAGGACATTTTATTTATTTTCAACTCACAAACAGAGCGTGTTTACGTTTATGAATGTGAATATTTCGAAAAAATTTTTTAAGATCTGTAAATATATTAAGGAACTGAATGTTCGCTGTAAAACATTAGTATAAAATGCCTGATAAATTTATTAAGAAAAATATTTTATGCATTTATTTGTGGGAAAATTACGCGTCAGTTATGTATATGGTTTCATCTTCATGTTTTTTCCCGCTATTTATTATGGCAGAGAAAATGTTACATAATATATCCTACATGTATAGATGTTTTCTGCTGGGTTTTTCCCTTTGCTTAGTGCTTTTCACGACCGTTTTCCCTCCTTCTTTGCCACCATAGTTCGAATTTTTGGTAAACATTGAATTGCTTTACATATGTGCTGACGGGTTACTCTAGAGTCGGCATAAGCTCTGGTAGTTAACAATGTCTAAAACTGTGCTCGTATTCGGGAGAGACCGAATTCGTTTCCAGTGTTTTCAAAATGTTTCTCTTCGACAAAACATATGATATATATTCTTGGTAAAATGCTTGACATAAATAATGTAATCTTTAACTTTTATTAATTTGCCATACAGAATCATTGCAAGTGTGTTATAGGTTAACTTTCAAAAATTCTCTTGGAATGATTCTGCATGACAAATTAATGAAAAATGCCACTATTATTTACGTCAAGCAGTTTACCAAGAATATATCCTATGATTTGTCGAAGAGAAAACTTCGATAATAAGATTTAATAAATGTTATGGCTCAAAAACCGAAAATACAATAAAATTGTCGAACACTGCCCCTTAAGGCCACTCATCGTAGTTTTAGTGATTTTGAAAATATATATTTCTCTTAAAGCAAGGTAATGTTCGTATCGAAGAATCCCTACATAATTTTGTTACAAGTTTATCGTAATATGTATCAAATTTTAACCCCCGACGCAAAAAGAGAGATGATATTACTTTATAAAATAACGTGTGTGTTTTTAAGTGGCATCATAGCTCCTAAACAGATGGACCTATTTTGATTTGGTTTTTTTGTTTGAAGGTTGACTTGATCGAGATTGTTATTAGCTATTGATTCAAGAAAATCTGTTCAGCCGATTGGTTATCATCAGATCATTTCTAGTTGTTGAAGGATTGTGAGCAATTTATAGTGGTCTGATATGTTCGAAATGTAGTATCTTGTAACTTCAACGATATGACAATAACGAGATCACCTTGACCTGATGTTGCAGCATCATCTGGAATCTGAAGGATACCAAACTCGACACAAACTGATAATCGGAGTTTTTTTAATTTTGTAAATTATGATTTACTTGTTTTCGTAGTAATAAACATAATAGTTTTTCGGATTGTTTAAACCGAACTATCGCCAATATTAAAAAAAAAAAGCCAAAATCAGGCAAAATAATTTTTTGCGGACGCCTACATAGAATTGTGCACCGCATAGTGCACGTAGTCTTGAAATTCTGAAAGCATCCCGTTATGAAAGTTTTTTTGCACCGATGTGAAAAATAGCTACCTATCATATGGCATTGAGAGTAACACAGACGTGAAATAACGAACGTAACAGCTCATTTGATACTTGTTAACTTCGCCGCTTGTTGACTACCCGAGGTTGTTGATACCAGCTCCGTGTGTTATTGGCTCCTGTATGTTACAGCAGATTTCCTATTGGCCAGGATGCCGGTTTGCGGGGCAGCAGCCCTTATGCTGATTGGCGGTAGGCGTCTCCCCCATGTTGGCTGGCCAAGGAAGCCATTTTGCTCGTGTGCATTACTGAGTTTGCCGTCCTACCGTCTATTCCACTTCTGTATTCCTAAATATTCTGAGGTTATGTCACAAAGGTTTGGCGCAGTCAACCGTGTATACCATTATATCGCCAAACATGCACCTTACAGTTGACTCAACCAAATATTTGGTATCCTGGCAGATTTGAGGTAAGGTAATTGGGCTTTACGTCTTCTCGACAGCTATATCATTCGAGACGGTGACACAACTTGGTACAATGACAGGAACTGGGAGAGGAGTCGGCCGTCGTCATTGTTAAGGATCCATCCGAGCATTCGCCTAGAGTGATTTCGGAAAACAATGGAAAACCTAAACCAGGTTGGCCTGAGCCGAGGATTGAACCCGGGTCCTCCTGAATGCGATTCAAACGTGTTGCTGTTGCGCTACTTCGCTAGTTCGGCAGATTTTGTGATCCACAAAAAGGATTTACTGCAGATAAATATACATTTGGTCGAATAACAAAGCGAATATTTGATGCGATTTATACTAGTAGGCCTATATATGTATTTTTTCAGGCAACAAAAATTTTGTTAAATCAAATACATACTTTTGGATACATATTTATGTATGTGTGTATATATATATATATATATATATATATATATATATATATATATATATATATATATATATATATACACACACATACACACACAAATACATACAGTCAACTCCCAATTATCCGCACTAATGGAGGGGGCCGATGCCTCGTATAATCCAAAATCGCGGATAATCCACGTTTAACCTTTCTTAGATCGCAGTAAAAAGAAAAACGGTCGAATTCATTCCTGCAATGAGGTAGCAATTTATTACAGTAGACTCTCAATTATTCCCAGTAATCGTTGGTGTATATGCAATAATAATCTAAAAGCAAATATACAAAAAAATTCGCGGACATCTAATTTAGCCAAGATAAAAATCTCGTTAGCAAATTCTTGCGTGACACGTGGGATGATCTCGTTACTCCATTCATACTAATATTTTCGTCTGCTGGGAAAGACTTAAATCTTCTTCGATTCTTTCAAAAAACTGTTGTGTGAATAACACGTCGGTGAATATTATGCGAGTAAACACAACGTGTATTTATAAATAACCAAAAATTTTCTACAAAAAATGTTTTACAACTTTTTTTTTTTTCAAATATTTAAAGTGAAATTTGTGCGGATAATCCGCAAAATGGATAATCATCACACGGAAAATCGGAAGTCTACTGTGACTATATACAGTTGACTCCAGATTTTTCGTGTGCTGATTATCCATTTTGCGTAAATGTGGTTGACCATCCGGACCAAATATTTCCTCCATGTAGGAGTAATCACACCGATGTGTACTCCTTTGTGAATGTGAAAAGGAATTGGGATGTGTATAGTAGGCATTTATAACTATATAATTCACCGTTTTTTTTTTCACTGCCGCACGCTTCTGCCTTCGGGGTACGATGAAGATACACGCAAAGTAATGAAGAAAATCGTCTACCTGCAAGTAAGTTTGGGAAGTAGAGGTTTGATGACCCGTGCGGAAGGATAACTTCGGGAGAATCCTATCATTGACCTGGAGAACTTCGCCAGTAAGTTGTCGTCGAGGCAACTTCCTATTGGCCAGTGTAACGTTCTCCCCCCCCTTCTTTTACTGCCAACCCACCCATGCACAATGGCAAGCGACGTACATCTCCAGTCAGGTTATCACACCGATATAAACCATCATGACCAAACTCTGGAAAGCTACTGGAAAATAACTGCCCATGAAATTGCACGCACTCCGTTTCCTTCTGCGAATTTCCCGAATCTTTCAGTGAATTTATGGCGTCGTCATTATTACTGTTTCGTCAATAAATGAGTTGTTTAGTACTGTAGTTATTTAAAGGTGAACAGCAGAAGTTCCTATACAACCAACATGAAAATGATTTTATTAGGAATAATAATACGTACTATGTCTGCTCCAACTATTTACTGTATAAAAATGAGTTGTGAAGTTGCAAAACTATAATACAGTCTAATAAAATGTACATACGTAATTATTTTGTTTTTGTATTCCTGAAAATAATGGGTGTTATTTTAGGCCTACTCTGTTTTAGATAATTGTTGATAACAATTGAAGTTTGTATGATTGGCCACAAGCAGCGTGGATATTATTTTCGCAAAATGAACGTTAATTTTTATATTTTTACAACGAAAAGCACTTTTTGTGAACTCGGGTATTTTCGTCACTAATCCGAAGTTACAGTTAATACGGAGAGGTATCGTATTTCATGTAGCATGAATAGTATTAGTGTTCTTTATTCAGTGCGATTAGTATTTACGCACTTCTATGGCACATTTTTCTTTAAATACCCATATATACAGTAAATGCTTGGCAGTGGACGGTTTTTTAATGCATTTAGGTGGTTGCTTTGGGTTTTACATTTCAAAATTTTATTTGGGTTTTACAATATGTATTTATAGCAACCAAGAATATTGATAGAACCACAGATTTTTGGGGGAATATTTTTGCACCACCTTGCTTCAATGACGTAACGTACACATCAGCAGCTCTGTTTTATGGTAAGTGATTGGATGTTTTTAAGTCTCTGCGTCGTGAGGTTCTAACCGATAATAACATTCATGTGAGGTCGAAGTACCTTTATGCTCATTGGTGCTGTCAAATTACAAAGGCATGTGATCAATTACACGCTGCCAATAACCATTAAGTACAGCTGCAGTTGCACGTAAGACATTTAAACAATTATATTTTATTGATTGTGGACATACGCCACTGAACCGAAGTGCACTCTGTCACTCAACACAAGTTTGATCAGCAAAATATGAGCAATGGCGTATGTCAACAATCGAATAAATTAAAATTGCAAACTCTCATTGCAACACTCTATTAAATATCCCAGTATTGAAACAAGCTGGTTAAGAATTTCATTTCACCTAAATTCAGTGGCACCATGGGTAACTAAAAACTCGCAATGACCATGCAATCATTTTTTACTGTTACGTTTGTAAACCTTATGGGGATAAACTACTATATAACTACAAAATTGGTTTATACTACAGCTACAGTGTTACCATCAATATTGAACATAACATTAAATATAGCTTTATATGCTTATAAGATTATACTTAAACTTATTGATAATAATAGTTCATGCCTCCTATCATGAGGTCTTAATCATAACATTAGATGGGCTTACCACCTTTATATAAAGGAAATATATGTATTATGATTTTAATACGTTACCAGATAATATTTAAAAATGTAATAATTATAAAAATTTAAAGTTGCAGGAAATACATTTATATGGGATCAATTTATTGAGCATGGCATTGAAAGTAGATATGTTACGTCACTATAATTATGGAAATAATCCAGTTTGATATTGTGATATTGTTACTGTAAATTTATTTTATATAATTTATATTAGTTATATTCTTTGCAAACTTGCTTATTTTCACAATGTCCAGTTATGTACGTTATTACAACATAAGTTATTAATAGATACGTAAACTTAACCTATGACTCATGAGCAACTATTATTGTAGTTGATTTTATTGTAATTGTTTTATAGTGTAATATGTTTTTAGTGTTATTAATTGCGTAAAGTGTGAAATTGTTATAAAACTGTAAAGTTTTAATTTGTCGCATGTGCATAAATATGTACAATTTCTACAAAGAGCTTCAGCTCTCTGGAACAAATAACGTAAAATGTACACGATTCCTAGGGACCCTTGTTTTTCGCGAAAAGAATTTTGCCTCACTTTGTGTCCGTGTCTTACGTGCACATCTGCAGTTCTGTTTCGTGGTCAGTTATTGGATATTTTAACTATAACGAGCCTTGAGATTCTTTCTTTCTTCTTTCTAGTGTAACTTTTAAACATTTTTCCGGTGCGTTAGTCTACAAAAAGAAGACACACTTCAAATGGTGTCCCTATGATTTAAAAATTGCCGTCCTCTGATTAAAAAAATAATTCCCAAGCTTCTCAAAAGTGCTAAGAATGGCTTTTTTACGTTGCTGTAGCTGAGAAAATATCGATCGTAATCGTAATACTGAACCATAGAAACCTGCATTGGACTTCACCTCGAACTATCCACAAATAAAACCGGGTCATCGCTTGAAGTCCCATTGAAAATCTGTTTCTATGTAAACACTGCACGCTAGTTTAGTCCTTCGCTCCTAGAGGCGATGAGGAGTTAGACGGACGTGTTATATTCGACTTATTGTCTTCCCCGTTTCCGTGCCTCAAACGTAAAGAGAAAGTTGCCGTCCACTTAAGATATGTGCACATGGTACAATTTTTCTTACAAGTTCGTGTACTGTATTGGATTCTTGACAAGTTTCTTTTACAAGCCGCGGTACGATACAATTTTTCGCTGCACACGGTACTGGCTACGTAAATTGTTTTCAGAGCAAATTCAAAATAAGCTTCATTACGAAGAATTTTTACTGTGGTAGTTAGTACTTTTCACCACATACAAACAAGTATCTTCTCTACAAGTATTTATTAACACTCGTAACTGCTCTTTCGTCCAATAATTTCCCTCCATGTTTATGTTCATCAATACTCGCGCTCGCCAAAAGTTCTAGTGTAGTTCTTTTGACGAAGTCATTGGCCGCTGCTAAAATATTGCAGTGCAGCTCGCAACAAAAATCGGACGCCGGCAATTAGGCAAATCCAGTACCTGAGTCTCAGGGCTGCCAGTAGCAGGCTAGAGAAGCTAGTAGCCGAACTAGTACGACTTCTAGTATACAATAATGTAAGGAATATTGTACCAAATACCATAGAGACTAATACCGGACAGCTTTATGCAAATACTAAGACTAAGCTTGTGGAAAATAACCTAGCTGTATGATGTGAAGCTAACACATATTTTCACATTATTTTGTACAATTATTGTAGTTTATTATTTTAACATGTTTTATTTAATTTTTACGTATTTATCATACTGCTATTTTTTATTTTCTCCGTGGAACGAAAAAAAAAAATGTTATCCATAGATAAATGTTTTACAGATTTTTTTATGTTGGCAGTGTACATCTGAAATCAATTATATGTAGGGTGCTGATCCCTGGTGGTTTGACGTGATAACACAATCAAAATTTTCGCCAAAGCACTCGAGCTGTCCGGTATTGGTTTATAGTGTATTTGATTGTACCGTGTGCGGCTGGCTTAACCGTTAAGGTGGTTTTACACGACGCAATTTAATTCTCGCACAGCTCCTTGCGCGCAATCGCTCGTGCAATAATTGCATGCAATCTCTCGCAGTCCATTTTACACAGCGCAATTTCTCCACGCAATATACATGCAATTTGTTTTCTTCCCGCCAAAAGTTTAGAACAAATAGTTTAATCTAAAAGCACAAGACGTACACTTGCAGTGATGGAAATGTTATCTGATGAAGATTAATATAATTGTGAACCATTTAGGCACTTTTTTTTATCTCTTCAGTGGTACGGTAGATTTCCGATACAGACGTGGCCACCTCGTAATGCATTCTCGCACAAATGTTTACTTTGATAATTTGTTGATTTTGTGTTATAGTGGGTTGGATATTTTTTGTATTCGTCCAAAAATTGCAAAAAAAAAAAAAATACACTCTGGTGTTGATTCCATGTTTGTATGGTGTTTGTTGTTTTTGTTCATACTCACAACTACGTGCATACATTACTTCAGAGAATGGCCAATCACATTGCTTGTTACACGCAACTTGCATCGAATTATAGAGCATGTATTATTTGCCGAAATTGCACCGCAGCTTGCATTGCTTGTGAGGTTTCAAGAATTGTGTGCCTGAGCTCCAATGCAATGTCAGCATATTGCGTGGAAATTGCATTTACATTGCGTCGTGTAAAACCAGCTTTAAGAGCCTGGTGTTACCAGATTTGGTCTCTGCAGCACACGTAGGAGTTCCTCCTTGTCGTTGTCCCTCAGCACGAAGGCGGGTTGTCCCAGGTTGTCAGCATGTTCCTCGCTGTTCTTGGGTCTGTTCCTCTCCACGTCTTGCCACCGTGGCCTCGCCTCCCTGGACTCGAATGCCCTCCGGTTGCAGATCTTCGGCATCTCCCAGTCTAGCCAGATTCTTCCCTCCGCGTGGAAATTAATTCCCAGAATAGGTCAGGAAATAGGCACGGAAAAATTGTCTTTAAAAAACTGTAGAAAAGAAACAAAGCTTCCAAACATAGAATTTGTTTTCAATTTTTCCCCTCTGCCATCGAGGTTAGAACACAGACAGAGAAGGTGTCAGAATCTGAAACAAAAAGGGGCAATATGGGAAAGTACAGCTTTTTTTTTGCATTGTTAAAGCGCGAGAAGTTTTATCAACGGCGTGAACTGGAAACACTAACAAAATTCCACATTCTTATATCTCTATTTTCTATGGTGGTTATAAATTTACGGACAAAATTTCTCTTAGGCTAATAGTATTAGAATGTGTTTATAAATATTTTAAATTTTAAGTTATCAAAATAATAAATAAAACAGAATAACTTTGTTCTAAAATCTCGATTACATTTCAATTTATAAATAACAATACATAAACCACGGCCGTAGAAGAACAGGTCTGGACACTCGCCTGGAAACTTGACCCCTTGTTGTTTGGCTGTAGTTCACCAAGTTACCGAGAATATTGTGTTTTATTGGCGCTTCAGTTAGGGTGGTCGGACTCAAACTCCGCCAACTTCCTTTCCACTAAAATAAACAATTTATCAAAACTTTTTTTTTATCAATTTATGAACTACTTCCTTCGCTCACAAATTTAAGAAAAGGCTCCAGCAATCTTTATTTACTTCATAAATTTAACAATGGAAAAAAGTGGGCGGAGTTTTGAGTCCGACCGCCCGGATTACAGCGCCAAAAAGTACGGCATTCTCGGTAACTTGACGAACTACAACCAAACAACAAGGGGGTCAAGCAAAATACATTGGTAGATAGGCGAGTGTCCAGACCTGTTCTTCTACGACCGTTGTTTATAAATGTTTTAATTTTTAACCTATCAAACACAAAAGTGGGCGGAGTTTGAGCCCGTCAACGGCAGCTCTAGGCTCTTACATAGAAAGTTACTATTATGATTAATTAAAGTCGGCACATTGCTGAAGCGCCATCTTGGATTTATTAATGTTTGTCTTAGTTTTCTTCCAGATTTATTTTCGTATATTTTGCCGTGGTAGGACCAAGCATATAATTTAGCGGACATTTTTAGTAGAACATGAATTGACTAGTTATTTTAACTTGACTTGCATGACCGTAAAATGTATTTATTTCAAATTATGTTTTCACATTTCTTGCACACAGCAAGACATTGGTGAAAGAAGGAAACAAGTCACATTTGTAAATTTCCGAGGAAAGAGCAATATAAGTTTATTTAACATTATGATAATTAATAATTTGCAAACATATGTAAAGAAACGTATTACGAGTATTAAGACGTTCAAACACGCCTTAGAATTTCTCCAGCTTAAATAAGATTATTGCTTGTTTCTGAAAATTTTAAAAATTTTACTTGCCCCCTCCTTACACCAAGGCCTTCAATTATTATATTTTAAAAAATAACTTTTCCTTATTTAACAATTCTATTTTGTACCCTTATCTTTGTAGGTTATTTTAGTGAACAGTAGTAAGTTAGAATGTTAACGTAAACCACTACGTTTTTGTACGACACACGAAATTTTCGTGGATTCTATGCTTAAAGGATAGTTTCCAACATCCTCTGAACACTCGAAGTTCAGCTGTTCTTTCACAGGATGCTGATCCTATGATTGTCACACCAGCTTGAATCTATCCCAGGAACGAGTGCACGTACTTGTCAGCTCACAAGTGTCATTTTTAGAAAACAAGTCCATTCCATTTTATTTGTGAACCCATGTTGCAGTAGAGTGAAAGTACGAGTGAGAGAGTGAGTGAGAGAGGTCTTTAGCGCTGGTGACGTATGACACGATATGAGCGTGGAGCAGTGCCAGAGTGAACGGGCGGAGGGAAACGGGAGATCTCCGAGAAAACCCGCCGACCAGCGGCACAACTCCCACATGCGAAAATCCTGGGATCGACCCCGCCGGGATGTGAAAGTACGAGTGAAGATGAATGATCATGACGTCCCAGAAAATCCTACAAGGCGAACTTAAATTCCTTAGATTCCACTATAAACCTAATGTACAAATTCATCGTTTTCAAATCGCAAGGTTTGTTTAAGAGTATGAGCTTGTAGAACAAATTTTATATATGTGTATAACATTTTTGCGCTAACTCTGCATTACTTGTCAAATGTAATTCTTAAACGGTAAGTGGACAAAAAATTAGCAAACATTTTCTTTCCTTTTTTTTGTTAGCAAATTAATTTTAACGCATAAAGCAAATATTGCGCAAAAATGTCAAAGAACACATACAAAAAATGGTTGTACAAGCAAACATTTTTATTTATACTGTAAAACAAATATAACGACTCGGAAAACCAAGAATTTGCACATAAGAGGAACAGTAAAATCACAAATACCACATTTACGTATTTTAAACATTTAGGACGCTTGTTGGAAACATACTTTTCGGACCTCTCAAAATGACTAAAAACAGCTTTTTAAAACTGCAAACACACGACCTTAATTCGTAAAGTGCAAAACAAGATCATAGAGCAGAGAGTATATAGAATAAGATGCGTACATTGGCCTTTACTACACACCATATAGAATAAAGAGGGACGTTTCAGCTTCGTCTAATATCCGTAGTTACATTGCAGCATCACTGTCGCAATATCATATTTGTTTACGTACACGCAAATATCAACGACATATTTGAACAATGGCAGCTATTTTAGGTTTCTATGCGGAGTGAATAGTAAATAACAGATTATAAGGTAATAAAGCAAAATGTGCAGCAAACGGCTGTGTTTATGTTCAAACCAAACAAAGATTCTTCCGTTATCCGCTGTTCACCACAAAATTGCAAAATAAAATAAAATATGTGCCAGGAAAAAAAAAACTAGGAATAATAACGGTGCATGCGCTGTGCCTTTTTTTTTTTTGTGTTTCTATATTTTCCCGTTGTTAGAATGCAGCGATAGCGAACACACACACACATCAAAGAAGAATGAATATTCAGAACCCGTTCCACAGCCAGATACATGAAAAATTGGCGTTATTTTCTGACATTTGAATAAACTCCAAGTGACTATAGGCTCGTTCAACGTCTTCTGCTGGCCGATATTGTAGTGACTTGCCGCGGAAAATGCTTACACGGTAGAGATGCCAATCTCTATAAAGACATAACACATGTAAATGACAACACATAAAAGTTCGTGGCCAATTTAATAGCAGATTATTCTCTGTTATGTACAGGAAAGTGAAGTTTAGTCTGCAACCAAATGATAACGCGAATTTTGCACGTCTCTGTCCATAGCATTAGTTACCACTAGGAGTAATGCTCGTTGGATGTAAGATAGTATTTACTATTTACACGGTTGGTAAACAGTGGCTTTGACCCTCTCTGACCTTATAACTGTTCTGTATTTTGACCTGCACTTACATGTAAATTTTGAAACACGTTCTCGTGGTATACGGGACAACGGTATCGTGTCTCACAGTACACGAAACGTATTTACAATCGGGAATACAACACTTATGTTAATAATAAAATATAAAGCTTCTGAACACTTCGCTCTTTAGTTTTGCAGTGGTTTCGAAAATATTTTAACGCAAATTAATGTAAATGTAAATTTATTCTTACAGTTTGAACATTTATATAGTTTGTATCAAAATTTTTATGTTGTAATACAAAACACTGATTTTAAAATTTTTGCTCCTGAAGTATCACATATTTTGTTGTCAAAATCCAAAATGAAGCAAAATCTTTTTTTTTTTTTTTTGCTAGCAATCGGTACATTATTTTACAAAACGCTCTGGCAAAATTGCATATTGTATAACTGTACACAGTCTAAAATATTTTCAAAGTATTTCGTTCAAAAAAAATATTTGAGTTATTCGCAATTGTTTGAAATAAATGAAAGATCATGCATGGCTTTAATACATTAGTTTATCATAAATAAGAATTTTTCCCGCCATCTCACTTCGCGGCAAAAATGGCGACCACTGACCAGTACAAAAAAAAAAAAAAGTAAACATCTACTATCTCCCTCTGGCTCACTCCCACTAGCGATTGAGTGGTGGTGGCGCGAACTAACATTTTGTAAATAATTCTGGTTGAGTTGACAGGTCATGCTTCATACTATCCAATATAAAATTTTAGAGTCACCGCTTTAAGTAGGCCTACCATAGTAAAAAAGACTGCAAGGAAAACCTTGCACGCCAGTTTGGCGCGCTGTGAAATAGAGGCGAAATTCTTCTCGTCGAGGGTGATACTTATCGACTTATCACTCTGTAGTTCCCACACGTCCAACGCGGAAATTTTAAACCGGTACACAGTCCTCTTGAGGTTAAAATTTACTTTCTTTCCAATACCTCAAACGAAACGTTAAAGTGTACGTCAAGAAGATAATGACGCCTGTGTGAACGTTGAATGTATCCACCAATGGCTCTGAATAAACAGTACGCGGAACTATCGTCTCGACAGTTTCACTTATGGTGTCGAGGACAATAAGGCTTTCAGCGGGGCCATTGGTCGACGATGATATACGCTAGAAGACGGTTGTAATTGTGTTACCGTACTAACAGATTATCACGCTCCTTGGACGGGTCTGCTAATCTAGTTTATCTGACAAGAGTCTCAGAAGTTGCCGTCTCACCGCTAACGTATGCAAAATGCTTTTGGTAATCCTCTTGTAAGGATAGAGACAGCTGACCTCAAGGGTCTTGGTCGGGTCAAATTTGCAAAGTAATTACTAGTAAATCTATTTTGTTTATTAAAATACACCAGCAGAAAATTGTCACAACTATTCAGTTACCTTAAATACGTTTCAACAATAAAACGCGTTAGTATAAACAGAGTGAATATTAATGAGAACCATTCATGACCCAAGCTCAGGATTTAATTTCTTTGCTGTATGTTTTTTGCTCTTGGAAGCAAAATTTATGCAGTACAGTTATATTTTCTGACCATAATATCTCTTCATTAGGACATCCAGCCAAATCTTAAAAACTCACGTGACTATCCGCAGATCTTCTTGAGTATTGATCACGTGTACCTTTGGAACAATTCATTTGGCTGCACCAATCAGAGCACGGTTTCTATGGCACCAAGCGTTTGTGAATGACCAGTTATCAAGACACGTAACAACTATAACCCTCCAGTCTTTGGGCTGGACATAACGTAACCATTGAACGCAGTTATGTATAAATAGATTTTATTCCAATTTATAGTTATCAGTTAAACATGCTATACGTTTTTCAGATTTGAAACAGTCTTACAAATATTGTAATTGTATAAAGTTAATACTTATGACAACGGGATACAGGATTATAATACTTTTCGTTTGATGGTTTAAAAAAAAATGTAGTTTTTTTTTCATTGGTGCTTAGTCTGTTAATGCATGACACTTGTGAAATCTTAAAACTTTGTCTATGTGTGTGTGTGTGTTTGTGATTGTGTGTGTGTATATATATATATATATATATATATATATATATATATATATATATATATATATATATATATATA
>PNEQ01058345.1:9793-22779 GCA_003012365.1 Medauroidea extradentata | reverse complement strand
AATAGTCAGGGCTTGAGTATGCATAGTACAATAGATTCTAACCTGCAGCTCACAGAATCCGCTAAATTTTTATGTCTCTAACAATAAGGCAATTACAAAAATACGTTTTAAAAGTAATAAGGAGTTATTTTCAGATGTCATGCAAAATGTGTTTCTTTCCCCCATTGTAAGGTAAATTAAATAGTTTCCCCCCCTCCTCATTAAATACAAAATGGAATTACCAAGTTCCCCAATACATAGCGACGAAAAGTTATATTTAGGTAAATACAGCCAGTTCTGATTTCTTACGTAACTGATATGTCGCTACACATCAATAACTTATTTATACGGCCTTTTACTGTATGTCCGTTAATAAATATACCGCATATAATCAGAAAGAAAACTTTCATGGTTCTAATTATTTTGGTAGCCAGTACGAAATATATCTTGGTAATAACGAGTACTGTTCGTTCGTTCATCAAGAATATAAAAGTTCTGACTGCAGTCCTTCTGAAAACATTCAATGGCCACACTGCTTCTGTACATAGTTGTACTACAGATAGAGACCGGAATTTTTTGCGAAAACATTTTTGCACCACTTTGCTTCAGTGCCTTACGTGCACATCTGTACCTCTGCTTTGTGGTCAGTGATTGGCTGTTGTAAGGACATGGGTCACTATTAATACTCTTTTAGTAAGTTTAATTTTTTAAATTATGAACGGGAGCAGATAACGAAGTATCGTTTCTTAGATATGTTGGAAATTGTGTGTACTATTAAGATTAATATTCTACTACAGGTTTGAAAGAATATACGTTTTCTTATGGGAGAGTTTGGCAAAGGAAAAATTTCTGCCACTAGTTTCGCTGCTATAGCAAAGGGACCAGAAAAATACGAAACTGTAGTAAAATTAAATTTGAATAAACTTGGAAATTATAGAAGTCGTTAAATTAAAATTTAATGTAAAAAGAAACCGAGTTCGCGTTTTAAATTATTAACTTAATGTAACTTAAAATTCCGGAGAGCTTTGTGATTGGTCACTTTGGTGCACTAGCGATACCAGCGCTCAAGTGGCAGATATTTTCCCTCTGATAACATCGATCTTTCTAACCTGTAGTAGAATTAACCTTAGTACTCCATAGTCTAAGTTTTCGAAAATTAATTTTGTACAGTTTTCGCTAATTATTGACTTTCAACAAATTTAATTAAGTTTATAATTAGCCAAAGTTTCATAAACGTATGTCTTAAAAAATTAGGCTACATAGCAAAAACTATTCCCAACGTTTCTAT
Source organism: Medauroidea extradentata (assembly GCA_003012365.1). Classification (NCBI taxonomy): domain Eukaryota; kingdom Metazoa; phylum Arthropoda; class Insecta; order Phasmatodea; family Phasmatidae; genus Medauroidea; species Medauroidea extradentata. The sequence goes on along the minus strand of PNEQ01058345.1, from coordinate 21,512 downwards.
GTAACGGTATTGCGAAGTCTCCTCCCGTTTAGGATTTAAAAATTTTAACTCACAAGAACAGCAAATATAGCAACCCGTGACTTTAACTCCCTACGTCTTAGGGTTTTATCCGCAAATCATGTACGTGTATATTCATATTAAACTTGTTCTGATTGGCAGAGTCAAATGAACAAAGACATTGCACAGATGCACAACGCCAATCACCACGAAACAGATTTGCAGACGTGCACGTATGGAATTCAAACAAAGTGGTGTAGAAATTTTTTCGCGAAATCTTCCGGTCCTTGACAGTAAATACAAAAAACCTGCAAATTTTGCGTTACTTTTTAACTGCTGACAAGACTGTAAGCTTGTTGTTCGCTCCATAAGGCGACCGCCTACTACACGTTTCAAATTCGTTGCAGTGTGTTCGTAAACAGGTTTTTTCTACGAAAATATTCCTCGTGCGCTCATTGTGCCAACGTACGAAGATAAAACAAACTTCAGAAAAGGTCGGAACCTCAGTGTTAAGACAACACGCTCATTATAAACATGACTGTTTCTGAGCCCTCCAACATGGCTAAAAACGGCTTTTTCAGACTTCCGTGTTCAGAATGTACTAACCGGATGTATGTGAAAGTCAGATTGCAACCTGCACTGAACATGCAGACTTTCCACCAATAAAATTATATGGTCACCGCTTAATGTCCCATAGTAAATACCGTTCGACGGGAACCTTGCACGCTAGTTCAGCGCTTGACTCGTTGAGGCGACGCAGCATTTGATGCACGCTTCAAGGTCGACCTTACAGCTCCGTCACTATTGAGCCTCTCACGCGCGGGCAGGCGGTGCCCTTAAGTGGCCTCCCACCTGCGTTTCAAGTGCGTCGCATCAAGTTACGGCTATTTTTTTTTTTTACGAAACGATTTAATGCGCGTCGTATTTTTTTATATCTTCGAAAATATCACAATCATCTCAAATTTTGTCGCTATGTTTTAAAATATTCGGAACGTTTAGGTATTAGAAACAACATTTTCGGGCCCCTCAAAATAACTAAGAAGGGTTTTCCAGACTACCGCATCTGGAAAAATAACAACCGGATTAAAAAATCACAACTATAGAAACAAATTAAAGAATAACAAGTATTTGAATTTAAAAAAAAATGCTGACAATGAAAATAAAAATTTTAAAAATTCAATAATTTTTTTAAATACATATAATTTTTATTCTTTAATTTTATAAGCATGCCATTGTAGCCTGCAATGTCTTTATCCACTGTGTTTTTTTTCAGTTTGGTATATCTGTTGGTTTTAGTGTGGTCGTTAAAACGGAAACATGCAAAACATGACTTTAACAAGCCATTACGCGAAAACTATAAGAGATAAAAAAATTACATAAGAGCCAAATTTAGTCACATTTTGTGTCTAAAATAAGAAAAAAATATGTGGTACAAATAAAACATAAAATAATGATGGTGAAAATTGCGGTAGACCGTGCCCTCAAGGGCGCCGTCTACTAGAATCGAGAAGAGGCGCGCAGACCTTCAACAATACTGATTTCATTCGAAAACCATTCAACGTGTTTCCACGCGGTTAGGCTACGAAAAGCATTTAAGGATCTTAGTACAGGTATATAATTTTGCCATCAACTGTTATCGTACCTAACAAGTATTTTTTTGAGTGTGAAAGTGACCGAATCGGGACTTTTGACGCTGATTTTTATGTAAGAGTAATCATTTTCACGATATTCTGAACATTATAGACCTGTAGAACGACTCTTTCCCTTTCGTCGCGTAAGATAAAATGAAAGTGTTGTCGCTGAAAGTCCCATAGTAAAAACGGTTCACCGGGAAGCTTGCAAGCTAGTTCAGCGCTTGGCTCGTTGAGGCGACGCGGCATTCGATGGGCGCTTCAAGGTCGACCTTACTGCTCCGTCGCTTTTGAACCTCTCACGCGAGGGTAGACGGCGCCCTTAAGACGACTATTTTTCTAAATAATAACGTAAATTTTGTATGTCTCTACTAACTCTTGCGTTCTAATCTTTCATTCATCTGATTATGATAAAACTTCAGTGCGATTTTAAGCTTGCGACGGCGAAGATTTCTGCCGAAATACCCTAAATTGAGGGGAGGGGCGGCACAGTGGGATAGAGTGGTAGAAAGAGGCATCTAATCATTTAGTATAAAAATAATTGGTAATTGGTAGAGATGATGGTATATTGTGGGAAAACTTGACTGTTTGCTGGGCTTCAACGCACTGGCTTTGGCTTGTACGTAGAGTTGTTGCCTTATTTGACTGAGACAGTAAGCTATTGTAATATTTGACGCCTATTATTGTTGTGTCAGACGTATGTCACCCAATCATACATGTCACAAGAAACTATACAGTGGTTTCAAGGGTATGTAGGCACAAAACATTTTCGCGATGTACCATCACCTTAGTGATTGGTTGTATGTGTGCCCGCGAAGATTACTTTTAAAAAATTGGGGGAAGTGGTAACCAAAAAATTTTATACACATCCCAACTCATCGCCCGGAACAGCTAGCAGTAAATTTAAGGGGAAAAGGCGTTTGTGGGAAACAGTTCACCCGTCTCTCACTAAACGTAGCTGTTTTTGGTCGACGTCGGGTTCCCGCCTGTGCCATAAGTAAGTTGGCTCGTCACTCGTCGGGGCTGGAGGAGCGCCCTTCCCTCAAACTTCTCGCTGTGTTAATTTGAAGTTCGTCGCCGAACTACCGCCTAGTTGGCGAATGGGGTCACGGCACGAGGAAGGCAGACATTATGGGTGGTTTCTGCTATAGCTGACGTTGTTATTTTGAACTTTCTGCAGTGGTTGTTCCCGTGTTGTAAGTTTACTTTACCAGATGTTTTATGAGAATGAGCTGTGCGAAAGACTTGCTCATGGCACTCTCTCTATATATACACATATATACGTATACATATATACAGGATGTCCGGTCCGGTCTCATAGGACAAGTCGCATTCCGCATGTGTTGCCATACATTAAATTATTTTCTGTCGTTATGGCATGTGGTGGTGAACAAAGGCACTGCTGAAGTCGTACCAAAACAAACTGCATCACTACTATAACGTTCCATATTTAACGTACTTATATTTCCCTTGTGAGACCCGGACTTATGGGACAACCTGTACACAAAACCCCACCCAGAGTTTCGGAAACATTTACACTCATGAGTAGGGACACCTGATTTTCCCGAAAATATTTTAGCACCATCTTGTTCCTATGCCTTACGTACACTTCTGAACTCTGCTTCATGGTCAGTGATTGGTTGTTTTTTAACTCTCAGTGTCTTGGGATTTGACATTAACCTGTCAAATTAGAGAAGCCTCTGCATAAACACACGCTGACAGTAAAGCAGAGTCATCGATAAGGCATCAAAATAAGTTGATACAAAATCTTTTAGCGAAAATTAAGTTTGGTATCCCCACTCGTGAGAAAATAGAGACCTGAAAAAATTCACGTTTCCTTTTCGATACAGTCTAGACTTCAAACAACCGTATAAGTTCATGTCGCTTTCGCAATTGGCTCTTGACTTTATTGACATCTCCTGGAAGTCGCACACACACACACACACACACACACATATATATATATATATATATATATATATATATGTGTGTGTTTGTGTGTGTGTGTTTGTGTGTGTACTTCACTCTAAATCTGAATTAGTGAATATTCACTGATTCACACTGATAGATGAAGCAGTTTCAACCATTTGAATAAGTGAAAGTAGTCACTACTTAATTTGTGAATATTCACTGATTTCCTTCAAGAGTACCAACATATAACAAGTGAATCAGTTAATGTTCTCCGGTTTTTCCAGTTGTTTTCAAAGAACAATTTTCTCTTATAGGATCAGTGAAAAATTACTAGAAAATGTGTGGACATTATCTAATTAACTTGTAAATGTTGGCACTCTTTATCAGAATCTGTGAATAGTAACCGATTTCACAGTGGTTTCTCGCTGATTCAGTTTGTTGAAACTGCTCCATCCATCGGCGTGAATAAGTGAATATTCACTCATTCAGATTTAGAGTGTTGTGCGTGTAAAATGATGATAGTATATATGTATGCATGTAGATACCTATGTGTGAGATCGATTAAATGTGACATCGTTTAATCGATAACTTTGCTTATGTCACGTGCATTTTTCCATTGGTAAGGTTGTTGTGCTATCCATAGAGATAATGGAGATGGTCTATCGCGAAAAGTTTCTTAGTTATTAAACCTATTCAAACTCTGTAGCTTCTTGTGACACGTATGATTAGTCTATATACGTCTTATACAACATTGCTGTGTGCAGACCAATAATAGCCCTCAAATATTACAATAGGAGGATTCTTATTGGCTCAGTCAAACAGGGTAAAAGGTCCTCGTACAAGTGAAAGCAAGTAATATTTTCATAAGCTGAACATGCGTTGAAACCCAGCAAACAGTCTAATTATCCCGCGATAAACCATCATCTCTGGCTGCCCAAATTACTCTACCTCGCCACTAGATGGCGCTGCAGCGAACCAACTTTTATGCCGTTCAACTGATCGCCATGAAAATTGGTATACGTATATATCTGAACACCTAGAATATTCCAGCGATATCCATTTTTCTATGCCTCGCCACTACATGGCACTGCATAACATCAACTTATATACCTAGTTTCTCCTTATGGCATATATGGCCTAAGGATTTGCAACTCTATCAACATCCAATTTTAATTTATACTTTGGTAGGACAACGTCTGCCGGGTCTGATTTTTTTACTTTATTTCAGCTGTTTTTACACCATAACTGCCATACGTAGAGAATTACTGAAACTACTCGTAGTTATTCCTTACTTTTTTTTTTGTAGTTATGAAGTTGAAAAAACAACTAAATAATGACAAAAATATAGTCAGGTGGTTTTCTTATGAGAGTAACAAATTCTTGGCACATTTAATCAACGTTAATATTCACAATTAAGGCGAATAATATTATAAAACTCTTTTGACCTTCCGTCGCTTAATTTGTGTCAATCCAAATCATTCTTGATTGACTTTTCATAATAAGTTAATAATCATACCGTCACATCCCAAAGAGCAGAAAAAAGTTTTCTACGAGCGTGTAGTAAGCTTGCTAAGGCAAACCAGCAACTTTGCAGCAATCACGAAGCAACAAGCGAAAAAAACTTGCTGCCAGCCTGCTGTAAGTTGCCTAATTGATACATTGTTAACTTGTTGTAAGATTACGTAATAAACTTAATCTAATTTGGCCTTTAAATTCGTCAAGATTAAGGTAAGTTTGCAAGAAATTCAAGTGTAAGCATTTTTCTTAAAGACACTCAAAGAAAACTTGTCATGCAAGCCAGCATTAAGCTTACAGTACGCATTCAAATAAGGCTGTCCTGGAACAAAAAAAATGGATTATCCTAAGCTTATTTTAAGCTAGCTAATACAGGTTTCAAACAGCAAATAAAATGCAAGACTTTCAGTAAGCTTACCTAGCAAATTTACAACTGCGAGTCAGTTGCAAGGCATGCAGTAATGTGACATTCTACGTGGTATAGGGCAGCAGGACTGGACAGGCAGGATAATCCTTTATGATTATAATATTTCGTGACAAATCACACGATTGAAACAAGTGTGGTCTCATTTGGTAGGTATTACGCACAGCCATGAGCTTGTGTCGATTTTTTTTTCACCATTCATTTTTAATTCTTTTTGTGCACATCTGCAGCTCTTCATCATGGTCAGTGATTGGTTGTTTTTTAGCTGTCACTTGTCTTGGGGCCCTACTGGCAAGTCACAGGCGTTTGGTGGCATAATAACCTTATTCTGATTGGTTCAGTCAAAAGAGAGACGTGTCTGAATAAAGACATACGGCTAAGAACCATGCATCAGAACTGCAGATATGCACATAAGTCATTGCAACAAAGTTGTGCAAAAATCTTTCCGTGCCGAACTCGAGACTCCAGGTGTACGACTAGGCGACTACGATGGAAACGTCACATTTATTTGACGCCGCGATGAGGAAATATTACTGCACACACACACACACACACAAGACAGCCTGGCTCTATTTTGTAAGTACCGAGCCAGAATACGTAATGCGTGATTCAGTCTTGTAAAGCCAATATGTTCTGATTCAGACAGTCCTCTACATTCATACATTCAACTTCTATACATCTCAGACGACCCTTACTTCATCTTTTACACAAAAGATTCGAACTTCCGTACAGTAACTGATCAAAATTACATTTCACGGACAGTCAACACTATCATTCATAAAATATTAAAACAATATATTTACTACCATGTTACAGCTTTGCGGGGTTATAAAACGAATTATTAATTCTGTATAGCAAATAATAATCACGAAATAAATAAGCGCATTTTTTACCACAGTAACACATAAAAATAACCTTCGCAATCTACTTTGCGGCTTATGAAGAACAATGTTTTACATAACTCTTTGTATAGCATACAATTGAATTATTCAAATTTCATACACATTTACAAGAACACATTTTGCATGAACTTAGATGACTGCATGTATTCTTTATCATATAGGTAATAAGTATTATTGTTTAAAAAAATTCGTAATTTTTTATTTATTATTAAATTATGTTCACAATTCATTGTAAGTTGAAAGTAAACAAACCAATTGTTTTAATTACGATTATATTTTTGTTCCTGTAAGCACACTTGACATGAATGTTAACGAACATCTAGTGAAATAATCGATATTTAAGTAAATGTACCTCTGAATGCAGCTTTTCTTAATCATATACACTTTCTTTGTTTTGCACATTAAGTACATCATGCAATTACGTTATACTGTATTATATATTTACTTAATTTTGAAGTCTTAAATGTACGAACTGTAACAATATCCAAATAATATTATGACAAAAAATATGGTCGTTGTGTCACGTACACGATACACTATTTTCAAGCGTAAACTAAAACATGTAAGTTCATAAACTCAAGCAATACTTGCGAAGATGCCGTTAAATATCCTATCTCTGAACTGCAGGTATTACATATTTTGGCTTAATGTGGAACGTGGGCCATCAACTTCAATAATTTTAAGTTTCGTGATAAATTTTGTTTTCCGATCAATATTTGTAGGCCTACACATTTTCAGTGATACGTTGTAGAATAAAACATGGTGGAAAATTTAGTACAAAAAGAAAAAAATAATAAATTAACTAGTAATGGTTGGTTGAAACTACAGAACTTTAATATTAAAAATGTCGGCTTCACTATATTACGAGCAAAAATAATTAAATTATTCCATTATATTAGCCTACATGTAATGTACCCTATAGCTTAAATAAATCACTATGGCTTGTAAAGGCGAAACGTATAAAAATAAATTGGAAAATATATTATTTTCAAAGTTAAATATATGTGAGATTTCCTCAGATGCCCCATTTTCCCGCTAAACATATTGTCTGAGATATTTTCTTTGTATGCGTTATCGGTACTCTAACATAATATAGACGTCCAAGTAAAAAAAAAGTTATGTTATAATATGCAGTAATTCTGATTCAACTTTTTTTTTTTTTTGCAGTTCCATCTCCTTTTTTTCTGAAACGGCATCTGGACTTACACACCCCGCTGAGCGCCGTTCCCTTCACGGACTTGAAAAGTAAACGCAGAAAAAGGAAAGCGAGGAAAAGGATGAAGGAAAATCGAGAATAACTTTCTGCGGTTTATCTGGGAACCGTCTCTTTTCGCTGAACATCCGTCGAATTTTTCCGGACGGCGAAAGGAGACCGCGGGAAATCCCGGACTGATGGTAGTCGTATAAAGATCTTCCCAGGGATGTCTCAGTGAACTTGTCCCGATAAAAGGCGGGGTAATCTAGCTGAGAAAGTAACGGACCAACATAAAAATTCTCCCCTTGCACTGAGTTTACATTGACCCGCTGAGTCATTTACCATTTTGAAGTTCGAGTGAGATTAACGATTCTCCCCCACCCTCTTCACTCTCCTTATTCGTCGATCGAGCTTCACTTCGTATGATTATGACGGAAGGGAAGCGACAGTAAAATAGAATTCATCGCAGTAAAGAGTCCGAGTGCCCATAAAACCAAACGTTCTACGTTCCGAGAACGTGAATCCAATGGAAAATGGGATTGAGTGGCAACGCGTCGCAACCCGGATGCTGTCTAAGGATGGTATTTCTTTATTTTTCGTACTAAACCTGAAACCAGTGACTTCCAAGTGCAATGAACCAGCCAGTGAATCACTGGCCGGCGGAACAAGTCTAATTGACTGAGCCGTATTTTTTGGGATAATTAGTTCGCGCCCAACACCCGCCGGCCTAAAAATTTAATGTTCTTAAAAAACGTCATAAGGACTATTCCTTTAAACACAAACATATGTGACTTAACCCTCAACGTCAGCACTCTACACTAGTGTACTCTACCGGGCAACGACGTAAACATAGAAACAAATATGGCGGCACCCATCCAGGAACAAAAATGACCGCCTCCAACTGCAGCGCCGCCTGTCTCTTCCAGCGTTGGAAACATGACAACTCTTATTGGCAGTCGATGTAAAGAAACATGGATTCTGCTTAGCAGATGACGAGCGGGAAAAACAAGTGACAGTCGAGTAAAACATGACGTCACTAGCGACGATGTAAACAAACATGTGGGCTACAGACGACGAACGAGGGAAAAAATAACATTTATCAGTCGAAAATATAAAAATTTTAAAAACCTAATTAAAAAATAACAAAAAACAAAAAACCGAAACCAACATGGTGGACGTGACGTCATTCAAGATGGCGGAAGTGACATGTTTGACGGTTCCTCAGCTCCTCAGCCTCCAGCCCTGTGCCAGCTTCGGCATTTTATTACTACTAGATGTTGCAGAAGTCATTAATACACTGTGACGTTAATCCACCAAAATCTTTAGTGGGGATAGTGATATACTGAGAGAAATATTTGACTGTTTGCTTGGTTTCATTGTAGCGATAACTAAATATGATGTAAATCGCAATAATTTTTATTGCTGCCGTATTTTACAAAACATTGTAGCGAACTGTGGCGTGTATGATTAGTGGATGGTTATATAGTTGTTTGAAGATGAATCACAAATATTCAGTAGCAGCGTACCAGGGTTATCATTGGTCCAGTCAAATGGGGACAAGACAATAACGACAACGGACATGTATTGGAGCCTTGCAGACCGACAGTCTTTCCCGCGATAAATCTGTCTCTCTGACGATTACTACAGGTGATGGCTCATCGCGGGAAAACTTGACTGATTGCTGGGTTTCAAAGTACGTTCAGCTAATGAAAGATAAATGGCTTTCACGTGTCCATAGAGCTGTGGTACTATTTGACAGAGCCAGTAAGAATCCCGCTATTGTAATATTTTATGCCTATTATTGGTCTGCAGACAACTACGTTGTGTCGGACGTATATCATCCAGTCATATATGTCACAAGAAACCACAATGTTTTCGAAAATATGTTTGCACAATAATTTTTTTGCGGCGTATCGTCATCTCTAACAATTACATATCCGAAGATGTTCTACCGATGTCCGAGTGTCCCTATTTGACTGAACCGATGTGAGTCGTAGAATGCCATTACTGAATATTCTGGACTTCCTGCTATAGAGAGCTGTGTAAGCTGCTGTTGTACTTTGTTTCCATAGCTAAATTAAATTTGATGGTCCTGAGAATACGACTTTTTAAAGTGTCATACGCTCATATTTTTTGCTACGTCAGTCGACAATTTTAGTTCTAAAATGTGCCTCAGATGTGCATTTCACCATTTGTACTGTAAAGTTTGTCTAGCGTTACGACACATACTTCAAAATATTAACAATTATTGCCGATAAGTAGCTGTCAGATTTTATTAAAGTTATAATAAAAAGAGTATAGCAAACTAAATTGGTCAGTTTTCCACGAACGAAACAAAATGTAAACAGTATACATTACTAAAACAGCACCGGAGTAAAATCGAATTCACATTGTTCAAAATATTGACAAACATGTTCCTAACGAATAATATGTGTAATCGAAATAAATTAACGTGTAAAAAATATGCTGTAAATGTCTCTTTTTAGCAAAACATTTTACACATGATTAAAAAATTTAGTCATTTTTTATTTCTGCAATATTAAGAGCACGGCTGATTTCATAATGACTTGTCAATATCAAAATTTGTATGTTTTATATACGTATGACACTAAAAAAACTGACTTATTAATCTTAAATAATTCATACTGAACTACGATTGTAGGTTACGATGTCTTACCCATACAAAACCGCAAAATAAAATATTATTTAAAAAATATCTTATATTTTAAAATGTTTATTCCAGTTTCAGCAATTTTTTAAGTAAAAATATGTTACTACAGGTTTTTATACAGGCAACCTACATAAGGTTATTCAGTGTGAATTATGTCAGTTCGGAAAGTTAGTGCGTTTTAAGGTCGTTATACTTATAATTGTGACATACAACATTAGACAGTGACAAGACATTATACAATAACAACAATAGATCAAATATTGTCATAAGAGCTAAATTTAGTCACAGTTTGTGTCTAAAAAAACACCTGGCACAAAAGTAAAATTAAAAACGTAATGAAGAAACTGCTGTCTACCATAGGATTGCTTGCAGACGTTTTAATGTTGATGGTCAAAACTGAGTCACTTACTTAGCTCTAGATGGTTACTTATTATAAACGCCCTGCGTTTATCATTAGTAACACGAGAAGCTAAGCTTTGTAAAGCCTAATATGTTTTCACAAAATACACCACCGGTACTCCATTTAGTCTGCTACAGGAGTAGGGAGGAATTTCGAGTCCTGGAGGGTTGCCAGCAAATACCTATAACAAACATTCGTTTGCTCTTGCGAAAACTTCCACGACTCCAACTCTATCACGTTCGTCGGCCTGGAAAGACAAGCTCAAAGTCGCAGTGAATTAATTACTTCCCAAGACACCCTCCAAACTTTGATGACGAGACATATTAGCGTACAGTCACCGGATTTTACGATGGAGTAAATTTTACCGCTCGTTTACTTCCTGCATCAGGGTGGAAGCAATGTACATTCCGATTCCTCTAACTGAAATAATAATATTTTTATTTAACCAGTTATAGACTGTTCGCAGTATGTGAGCACTTTTTGAAGACCTTATTGTCTTTTACAAGTTTGGCTTCAGACGTTGAAGTTTCAGTTGGTCTAAAGTACAGTATGTTCCGTTATTTAGTAACTTAATGTGTCAAGTTCGCATTAAAATGTAACATTTGTCAGAGAGGAAAAAAAAATAACCATGGCTTCAAAACTACTCGCTTTAATGTGAACCGCCTAAAATTCTGATGTTATATGAGAAGAGGCTATTGACTTCAACGAATTATTTTGCTGACAATAAGTCAGTTTATGTTAGTTATTTCTGTTAAATTTTTTCGACATACAATGACATTTATTTGTTAATTTGTTACACATCTCTGTAAAATATGTACTGTCACTTACATAGGATACGTCAGCGCAGAGAGCGATAATCTCGTGATCTATATACATGTATGTATGTATGTATGTATGTGTGTATGTATGTATGTATGTATGTATGTATGTATGTATGTATGTATGTATGTATGTATGTATGTATGTATGTATGTATGTATGTATGTATGTATGTATGTATGTATGTATGTATGTATGTATGTATGTATGTATGTATGTATGTATGTATGTATGTATGTATGTATGTATGTATG
>PNEQ01058343.1:0-11225 GCA_003012365.1 Medauroidea extradentata | reverse complement strand
AACTCTACCAGACCCAACCCAACTCTACCAGACCCAACTCTACCTGACCCAAATCTACCTGACCCAACTCTACCTGACCCAACTCTACCTGACCCACTCTACCAGACCCAGCTCTACCAGATCCAGCTCTACCAGATCCAGCTCTACCAGACCCAGCTCTACCAGACCCAGCTCTACCAGACCCAACTCTACCAGACCCAACTCTACCAGACCCAACTCTATCAGACCCAACTCTACCAGACCCAACTCTACCAGACCCGACCCAACTCTACCAGGCCCGACTCTACCCGACCCAACTCGACCCGAACCGACCCAACTCAACGACCCAACAGCTCGACCCGATGTAACCAAAACTTTTAATTGACTCATCACAATTCCTTGTAACTTGGCCGCACTTGGACAGATAGACCAGAGATTATGTGAAGAATGAGAAAATCATTCCAAACTATTTGAAGTTGGTATAGGCTACTATTGGCGTGGTATTTGTTCGCTTAAAACGATTCGTGAAGGAAACTTCTAGTACTATTCTTAATCTAAATCTTATTATTTTAATAGGGAAAGTCCTTCACATCATCTACATCTAATTTAATAGTTTCTGAAGATTTTTGTTCAACCTGGAAAACTTCATTGTATGTGCACAGCACAAGACAACTGAGCCCTTCGGGAGGTTAATTCTACAAGTATTTCCGCTTTGGTAAGGCACACAAATAGAAGCCTACGTTAAACTTCACTACACACTAACCACAAACAAAACTGTAAGAGTCGCCGCTTTAAGTCGTGTAGAAAAAAAAATGACTACCAAAACACTTCACGCCAACTAAGCGTACCGCGCATAGATACTACATACGATGCGGTTCTCTTCGAGCGCACCAGAATGTTAGGCCTCATCATTCCCTGTTACCGCTCCACAAACGCGGAGAATCACATCTGGTACATAGGCCTCTAAAGCACAGAGCACCTACAAACTTATCGAGGACCACAAGATTCGCGCAAGGAGTGAAATAATTTTATAATTGATACTACAAAAAAATGCTGTGTTCGAGGAGTTAGACCTAGGCGATCCGGGGTCAATTTTTGCGGACATTGCCGTTGACCAGTGGGTTTTCCCAGGGAACTCCCGTTTACCCCACCTCTCTCATTCCGTCGCTTCTCCACTCATCTCACCTCATCCATTCTCCGGGCTGGACGGGCAGCATGCATGTCTCGCTAGTCCAGCAGCCGGACCAACATTCACCCCGGCCTTCACAGCCAGAAAACAGGCGGGAACACAAAGTGGATTTTAACTTTTATTTTCATTAAAAATTATGTTACTGTACCATCACAGAAATTTGATAGTTCATTAGCAACCAAGATAAATTTTGTTTTAGTTCATCGTTTATTATTAGTCCACTGCGTAAGTTAAAAATATTAAAATACCCTAGATGTCTTTAAACCGTTTTAAAGGCTTATTCCTTAGTTTTGCAGTGACTTCGAAAAAAAATTCATTGCTACCTAATACACATACCAGAATTTTGATCCACAGTTTTGACACTAATATGTCATAACTTGTAGTTGAATTTTTTTCTTGCAATATCCTGAACGGTTTTATAGATTTCGTCACCCAAAGTACCACATTTTTTGTCGTGAAAATAAGTCAATAAGAAGCAAAATATTGTTTTGCTGACGAATGGTACATTACTTTTACGAACGAATCCACAGCATTGTGCATCGTGTGACTGCACGTTGTCTCAAATTTTTTCAAAGCTTTTGGTTAAAAAATATTTGAGTTATTGGCACCAGTCTGAAAAAAACTTAAGAACAAGCCCTTAAGTCAAAACGAGACAAGGGAGATGGGATGATGTTAATGGGCTTGGTTCATTGAACTCTTCACTAAGAAGGTGAATATAAAGGTAATAAAGGGGAGCGCCCAAGAGTATATGTAAATGTTATCTTTAAAGCGTCCGGTAGGGCCTAGGGCCTAGGAGAAGCTGAGGGGGTAGCTAATGCATGCCGTGTTTATCGTGCAGGGGGTTGTCGGCCTCTATGGAGGAGGAGAGGGGAGAACGCAGGATTTCAGCTACAGACGCTGTCTGCCTCACATACAGTCCGTGGGAACTGGACGATGACCTCTTCCCAGGAAGTAAGTGGTCTTCACATCTCGTCGACAGCTAGGTCATTAGAGACGGTGACACACAATCTGGTACAGTGACAGGAGCTGGGAGAAGCGTCGGCCGTGGGAACCCTCCAAGCATTCGCCAGGAGTGATTTCGGGAAACCATGGAAAACAGAAATCAGCATGGCCGGAGCCAGGGATCGAACGCAGGACCTCCCGATTGCGAGTCCAACGTGTTACCTACCGTAGCGCCATCTCACTCGGCCGTCTTACCAGAGGCTGCTTGTACACAGAAACTGCCAACACGCTCACTGACTCACCTCAGGTGCTTAAGAAAATCTTACTAGATCTGCAAGCCTCCGTAGCGTGGTCTGTTAGGCACCGGCGTACAGTGCGAGAGGTCCTGGGTTCGAATCCCAGCTCGGGCATGACTTTTGAATTGTCCCTTCACCTCACTTCATCGTTAACGACTCTTAAGACCTCGTGGTTGAAGGGCCGTAAAACCCTCTCACCTCATTAGATCTTCTCAATAGGTACAAGTTACACTAAAGCCGTTCGAAAACCTGGTGCGAGTTAATACTTAATACTTAATATTCAACTCGATCTCTTCGCTGGATCGACTCAGAACTACATTACTCGGAAACAGATCAGATAGCCACAATATCAAAAGAAAAACCTCGAAAGGCAGCGTAAAAAAAAGGGGGGCTCCCGCGTGTGTACAGAAATGAAAATCTATTTACAGTAGTTAGCCGTAGTATGTTTGTACAGTATACACGCCGTTAGTACGCAATTGAAATTCAATGTACTTATATTCTATCAGTACAAAATTATATACTGCACTGTCCGAAATTGGCCTGCGGCGACTGAAATATGCCGCTTCTGCCGATTTCGCTGCAAGTTTGAAAGAGGCTGCCAACATACAACTCTGCGTTTAGGAACGCTTGGAAAAACCTACGGAGTAAATTAGATCACATAATCAATACTACCGAGTAGATTATACTTAATACTATGTTTTCGTAAGCGGCTCTTACATGCTGTACCCTGGCGACATGTGCGTGTGGGAAAAAAATATTCCGTGAGAGACACTCTTGCGGCTGGTACACATACAACCCAACGAGGTGGTGCCAACGGTGGTTGGACTCGCATTGGGGAGGACCCAGGTTCGAGCCCTGGTTTCAGTTTTCCGTAGTTTTCGAAATCGCGCCAGGCGAATGATGGGATGATCCTAACGAGGATCGTAGCTAATTCCACTCTCAGTACTTGTTGATGTGTATAAACTGCGCATCGCCGTCTGTAATGACTTAGAGTGTCGACGAGACTAAGTTCACTTGCATACAGCGAATGTTTGTAACCCGGGATTTTATCATATTCATTAAAACTGTTAAAATTATTTCATGTGTAATTATTAAAAAAAACTGTCGGAACGCAATGGAACTTACAGGCGATCAGTACGACCGGCCATCTTTCAATTCTTTAACTTTCGCATCCATACAATGAAATTTATAAAAAATTTCGCCAGACGTGGTACAGATATTTCCTTAAGTGTTACATAATTGTCACGCCTTACACTATCTTTCTTAGATTCTAACTAGTAACTTTCCAGGGGAAGAAAGAATTTTTTTTTTACAGATGGTCACAGGTGTAGTATAAGAAATAGTAGTGGAGCACTGTCAACTGTATACAATGTAAGAAACTATATTCTCCGTTTCAGAGTGTTTGTAAACAGGTTTTTTCTACGAAAATATTCCACATGTGCCCATTGTGCTAACATACGAAAAGATAACAAACTTCAGAAAAGGTCGGAACCTCATTGTTAAGACGGCACGCTCATTAAAAACACTGTTTCTAAGCCCTCCAACATGGCTAAAAACGGCCTTTTCAGACTTTCGTATTTAAAATTTTCTAACGCGGTTTACGTGAAACTACGATTGCCACCTGCACTGAACAAAGTTGCAGACTTTCCACCAATAAAATTATATGGTCACCGCTTATTGTCCCATAGTAAAAACCGTTCAGCGGAAGCTTGCACGCTAGTTCAGACCTTGGCTCGTTGAGGCGACACCATTGACAGCACGCTTCAATTCTCGACAAATAAACCTCTCCTATGCTTTTTTATTTGTTTGGTTTCTGTACATTCAAAATACAATCCAATTATTTAGTTTTATTTATTTTGTATCACGTCATTTATATGAATATTTAATTTATTCGACCAAAATGCAAACAAGGGGCTGCAACTTCTGTAACAATTTCCGACAAACCATCTATTTTAGTTGTCTACAAAATTTTGTAGATTTCTGACACAGAAAACCTTGTAAGTTTACAAGGGACACATTTGCACTTTTGCAATTTCAAAGAAAATCTCTGTAACTTTTGCCAAAAAAAAATTAACTGCAAATTATGACAGAGGAAGACGTAAGGAAGATGTACCTGGCGTAAAAACGATGTTGTCTATACCAATAAGTCAGTAAGCGTGGGGAAATACACACATAAGCGTTAGTATCTATATTCTCTTCAACTCTGAAGCTAACCACTGCGTTTGAACGCGATTTTCACAGTAAACGTACAAAGAGCGTATCGATAGTAGTTTTACATTTTTCAACTTACGACCAGTTACCAATTTTATAATTATACATTTCAGAAAAAAATCCACTAATCCGTAATGATTTTGTAAACGTTTCCTGGCAAACTATGCCATGTTGGCTGAAATGTTATGGCGTTATGGCATTGAATTTCGTGTAATCAGAACACAAAAAGCGCGACTTGGTTGGGGCTTGAAAGCACGCGGGCAGTTAGGTCAATTATTACTCTCCCATTAAATGCATCAAGGCCTGCCTCTAAGCGTAAGACGCTCAACTAGAGTTACTATCTTTTCGAGGACTGCTCCTATAAGCCTAATTTTACTCAACAAGCAGCCTTGTTTTCACCTGCCCACAACTAAGCATTTCAGCGTAAATGTTAAACAAGGCTTGGTCATTTCCATGCTGAGCACATTGTCATTACAAAGTCAAATGCTTCACATCTGTTACATGTAAAATGTCAAATGTGGCTTCAAACCCTTTACAGTTTAAAAGTTTTAGATCTCGTTTATTGGTGATACTGTACGTATTTAATACTTTGTAAGGTTTCAAGTGAAACACGTCAATCTTCGGCCGTTTAACTAGTAAACTGCACTGTACACATAAAAAATACTGAAACAATACTAAAATAAAATCCACTGAATTGGACATATTTGAGTTTTATATAATTAATAATTTTTTTACTCAACTATATAGTTTACTTCCGACTGCAAAATTTATCTAACTCGCACAAACATAAAGTGACATGTCAAGAGAGGTTAGAAATTTCCCGGCGTTAACAGTTACGTGCGAAAAGAAACTAATTAGCTGCGAAAATAGAAATTCGGCAGGGTATTTTCGAGTGCTAACTTTATCCCAAACCGACTAATATGAGAAGCGACATAAGGCATTTTATTTGTCACTGTTGTTTATCATACCATCTCTCTGGACGCACAGGCAGGTAAACCAAGCCGCGTGAAAGTATATTGCCAGAGATAGCCACTGAAATATTTTTTATCTAACACATTTTTTATAAATGGTAAAATGTGACGTTACGTGTAAATTTCCTTACAGTTTTTTTTATTAGGCCTGGCAACCACGTGAAGTAAACAGCTCAGAAAAAACATCGCAACCCAAAATAAAACTAGTTCGCTAAAATCACGCCATTTAGCTTGTATTGCAATTATTAATTTTGTGGTAATGACAACAAAATGCCGTGTTGTGATTTTAAAAAATTATGAACATATTTCAGCAGTACTCTTTTAAGGTAAAGCTGGTTGTAGAATTTTTAATGCGAAGATACACTTTTTTTATATGAAAGAAAATAATATTGTAAAGAATTCTAGCAAGAAAGATAAAAATTGCACAACAGATATGTTTTTAAAGATTGTCTTTGCGATTTTCTTAACCACTCGATTAATAGGCCAGAAGAATTTTTTGCTGCATCGTAAACAAATATTTTTTACTGTGTAATGCTGGCAGGAACTACGACAGAAACACTTTTAACACGGACACGTTTATAACATTATTGTTTTCAAGGTTGGAATTAAGAGCCCGCATACAATGATTCTAAATTTAGCACAATTTAGCCTGTCTGAAAATATTTCCATTACTGAAATAGTAATTTACCTCAACTTTCATGGCACAAATTGTATTGGAAATATTAAGGGCGTATACCACAGACATTTTCAACACTATGTTTTTATTTTTATATTTGTACCAGATATTTTTTTCCTTCCTTCGGACACAAAATTTGACTAACTTTTGCTCTTATAATGTTATTGATCTCGCATAATTTTTTTACGTAATGGCCCGTTAAAGCCAAAATTTGCATGTTTCAGTTTTAAGGCCGACTTTAAAACCAACTCCCTTACCAAACTGAAAAAAAAAAATCACAGTGAATAATGATGTTGTGGGCTACAAGTTCAGCTATGTTGAACCACAAACAAAATATTATTTTTAATACAGACTTTTATAAATTTTTATTTTAAATTTCAGCATTTTTATTTAGAAACAAAAATATTTATATTCTTTGATTCTGTGTACGTGAAATTGCAGCCTGAAATTTCTCAGTTTGGTATATCAATTGGTTTTAGTGTAGTCTTTAAAACGGAAACATGCAAATTTTGACTTTTAACAACCAATTTCGCGAAAACTATGAAGGATAAAAAAAAAATTCAATATACCAAAATTTGGTTACATTTTGTGTCTAAAATAAGAAAAAAAAAGCTGCTGCAAATAAAAATTGAAAACATGGTGATTAAAATTGCTGTATACCGCGTTCTTAAAACTGATTCCGCTAATTAAAAAATTTGAGATAATGATTATCGCTCACAATGTAAAGATGAAAGATCACACAGTAAACACACTTTCTTTACCAAAGCAAAGTAACTTTGCAGCAAAGACATTTAGATTGTGGTAACGATATCATGCCTTACAGTAAATCAAATATGGAAATGTGAATTATGTTAAGTTTTGTGCAACATTTTGTCATAAAAAATTTCTAAGTAGCAAAGATAATAATTTTCTCAAGATACTTAAAACTCTTATGCCAAAATACTGAAACTATCTTCTCCACAAATGTTTAAAATAAATTACCTTAATAATAACACAATTGTTACCATTACTGTAACTTTTAAACAAAAATGTTCTTTGCGGCAATATAACTTTGCAGTGGCTCATATTTAAAGAAACATTTTGCTGTAGCGCTCGTTACCAATTTATCCCGAAAATACGCATCCAATCGTAAATTGTAATGTTTATGTTAAACAGGCATTGCCGCAATCCTTTATACCCCTCATTTTACTAAATGAAAATGAATAATTTTAACAAAAGATGTGACATCCTGTTAATACCGAGTAATCAGCATGAATGCCCTCCCGCTGTCACATACACCTTGAATGATGCTGGGGCGGTAATTTATTTGTCGTGGAACTAGCCAGTTTGCGTGAGCGTGAAATACGACTTCCTGCGCCTAAATACGGCCGGGATCGACAACCAGCCGGCCGTGCGTGTGTGTGTTTGTGTGCGCGCATGTGTGGGTTAAAGGACAATGTGTGGGCGTGGTCAGGGCGCGACGTGTGCGGCCCGTCTAGCTCCGCCCACACGCGTCGGCTCTAGCCAAGCTGTTGAAGGACCAAACTTCGGTCTCTCAGTCGTGCGAGTATGTGCTGTATGCGTCTCTAGGTACACTGTTACGAATACCAGGAGTCTCGCCTAGAGGACAAGCTAGCGGCGACGACAGTGCAATTAGGTCAGTAGTTGCACAAGACAAGTGTTTTATTTATGGAATTACATTTACCAGGTGGCAAAAAGTTCACTTGTTCGTGGGATGGACTGTATCCACTGTCGTGTGGTGTCGTTTTAACATTACGGTAACAGGGAAAAAGTGTATCAAGTTCTACATGATTCCTGAAGTCGCTAGGGGAGCTGATATTTGACATCCCCGCAGAAATGTAAATATCACTGTACTAGTGGCGCCGACGATGATTTCAGCAAGTAAATCGGTTAAGACGCCCGCCTACTGGCCGTGTGTTTGTGTGAGGCACGGTTTCAAGAGCGATGTTGACCGGCTTATCTGGTGCGGTATCGCCTCTACCGCAAGACAACAAAAAGGCAAGCGGTGGCAACGTAGGCACTTGCCTGAATGACAGTTTATCAGTGGTATAAACCTATATTTTTATTGGAGTCAAGTTTTAAGCAAAGTCCATTGCGTGTTTCTAGAGCAGTTTCACATGAATCCTACGAGTATTTTTTACAGATACAAAAGGTTGGAAAAGTTGATTAACAATACTGAGGGGCGCCAAAATAATTTTACCAAGTGACGTGTTGTATTGAAATCACCTTTCCGCCACCTTCTCGTACATTGACACAATGGGCACATGTGGAATAGTTTCTTATAAAAAAAAAAGCCATCTTCACGAACACACTGCAATCTGCAACGCATACTAGCAGAGTGGTAAACGGCGCCCTTAACGTTTGACGGGAACAAAAATGTCAACTGAGTTTTTACAAAATCAGGTGAGAGGCGGCGGATCAGCCTAACCAATCGTTTTTGCCTTTGTTTACAGAATTAACCTTCGCGCAGGTAAGGTTAATCTACTACTATTATAGGTTAGAAAGAAAATGTGTTTCTTTATAGGAAGGTTTGGCACAGGAGAAAATGTAGCCGCTAGGTGTGCTGCAGTCGCTAACGAGTCAAATAAATTACGATACCGCAGTAAACTTAAATTTAACTAGGCTTGACAAAAAGAGAAGGCTTTTAATTTAACTTTAAAGTGACAAACCAACCAACTTTGCTTTAAATAATCAACTTCGTGTAAGATAATAGGTATTCAGGAAAGCTCTGATTTGGTCAGTTTACGCCTATTTATACCGGCGCAACAAGCGGCAGAAATTTTCCCTGAGCCAAACGCTTGACATTGATCTTTCCAACATGTAGTAGAATTAACCTTAGCGCAGGTAATATTTACTCGGCCGCCAAAACGTCCACTCAGTCGAGTGCGCTACGGTGTTTACGAGGATCGCAAAGGCGCCGTATTTCACCTGCAGCGTTCTTGTGGCTGATAAATCAAGGCAGCTGTTAGTCGCGAGGGTTGTGTATTTGCCATATTTGGTCCTGAATGATTTACCGGACGGCTATAAATACCACCTGTGGCAGGAGGCGTCTGGGAGGGCGGTCTTCCGGCGCGCCAGACCGCCACGTCGACATGTTGATGGATCGTCACATTGTCGAGACTCCAGGAATACTGCCAGCACAAGAACTATCGCTGCGAGACCGAATATTGCCGCTAACACAAAGGACAAGTACTCCCCATTGATTCACCTCTCTCCTCTCCAACCCTAATCGGACATAGTTTGGACATGTTTTCTTACACTTTTATACACATATGCTTTTGTGTGTGTGTATATATATATATGTATATATATATAATGTATATATATATATAATGTATATATATATATAATGTATATATATAATACACTTTTGGTTAGCTGCAATAATAGTAATTGTTTTAACGACATTCTTGGTGGTTTTATATTAATTGTTTTTTATTTTTATTTTTATATGTAATTTACAGTCCCAAGAAATCCTTGCTATACGTAATGAGAAAATGGTTAAATCTACAGATATTCTTCTATGACCTACTAATTCTACTAATGGTGGGCATAATGTCCATCCTGTACCAGAACATTTATCTATTACGCTTCTTACGATTAGTGAAGTTAATGACGATGATAGTAGTCAGAATCCCCTATTTATTTGATCTTTGCTATCTTCGTCTGTGTTGTTTTCGTTGTGCTGTCTCGCCTACAATATTTTCTGTCGCTGTGTTCATTTGTGTTGTCCTTGTCGTTTTTTGTCCATCATCGTTGTCCTGTTCATATACTTTGTTCTGTCTGTTTTTTTGTTTTTTGTTAGTCTCTATTATCATATACTGACTATATTCCTATTCTGGAATTATTTATGTGTGTGTTGACAACGACCATATCTGGTCTTATTTAAAAAATGTTTTCGTAATTTTTGTTGCATTTTTTATGTTTTTGTGGGTTTATCTGTGACTTAGCAACATTCGCAAGCAATGGCGTATATCCATGATTACTCACCTTGCCCCTATTTATTTGTGGGAAAGTTCTATATCTGGAGCTCCAATTATAATTGGAAGTCGTCTTTGCTCATGCCCATACATTCAGAACGTCATTATAGGTGGTTCGCAATTAAGTGAGCAATTTCAACACCCGTCTTGTCTAGAACAATAATTTTAAAACATTATTTATTGTAACCTCAGAAGTTAACTTTTGAGTACAGTACAATCTAAACACTTTGAATGTCACCTAGGCTGCTTTGCTTGAATTAAATATCTGCCCGAAACTACAAATAATTTTTAAAAGAAATATGTAACAAAGGTTTAAACAGTGCTCACTTTATCCCGAACCACCCAGCATAGCCCTCAAAACTAACGAATGCATGATGTCGAAATTAAATGAGTGCTTCCTACCATATAGAACGTGTCTGTGAATATACGCCGAATCTTCCGTCAGAGCGCTACCTGTCTCGTAGCCAAAAGAATTACGGGTATCAATATTACAAAATAATAATAGTAATAATTTATCGTGTTAACTAATACATTTCGAAGATAACTTTTAAATAGAAAAAGAAATTGTACACGAAATTGTTGCGGCTTCAGTTTTTATGTGGTGCGAGTACCCTGTCGCCTGCCAGAAAGGTGTTCTGCTCGAGCATGCAGGAAGACTAGCAGGTATAGGTGATTCGGAATAAAGTGAGCACTAAAAAAAGCCCTGATTAATTTCTATTTTCTGCCACATTATGTCTTTCCGCTACATGTAAACATCAACATTGCCACGTGCTTTTATTTAAATAGTCTTGTACAATGTTTACATTTACGTTAAAGTGCTCCGATAAATTTTAGCTACAATATGTACTCATTAAATGCACGGGGGCTGAATACATGCTATACTCAGTAGTAATCTTAGTTATAAATACCTGCGAGTTAACGTCTTATAACACTGGTTTCTCTGCGTCTACTCTAACGGCGCTATTAATTACCATTACGAAT
>PNEQ01058342.1:21727-41787 GCA_003012365.1 Medauroidea extradentata | reverse complement strand
CAGCTTGCAGTCTCATCGCCTCTAAACACAACCAGCTTGCAGTCTCGTCGCCTCTAAACACAACCAGCTTGCAGTCTCTTCGCCTCTAAACACAACCAGCTTGCAGTCTCGTCGCCTCTAAACACAACCAGCTTGCAGTCTCGTCGCCTCTAAACACAACCAGCTTGCAGTCTCTTCGCCTCTAAACACAACCAGCTTGCAGTCTCATCGTCGACGACTCACCGAGCGAGGTGGCGCCACGCTATCTCGATGGACTCGCATTCGGGAGGAACCGGGTTCGATTCCCGGTTGCGGTCATCCTGATTTCGGACGGGTTTCCGGAAGTCGCTGATATTGTTCCTTAGCGAAGGCGATGGCCTATTCCTCACCCAGTTCATATCACTGAGTCTAATTGTAAGCTCACTACCTTACCCATTGATGACCTACCTGAAGACAATATTTAAGTGGTGACCCTGTTATATGTCCGTTTAATAAAAGCTAAATGTAACTTAACCGAGGATATGCCAAATGAAAGTCTGCCAAGTCTCTGTGCAAAATTTATCAGCTGAAACGGACTCTGAAAACGCTGATTTTTAACTATTTTGATTCTCCCATAAGACATACAAGAAGCGGAAATGGGAAACTGGAAGGTTTTTTTAAATATGTAAAACTTTTTTTCGCGACGAATTGCTCTGCATGCGGTGACCTAGCCATGTCTTAAAATCCCCAACTGTAGTATTTTTTTCGTGTACAGTATTTCATGTTAATAAATCTACCGTAAATTGGGCACTAGACGCAGATCAATTAGTGACAACAAAAACGCGGCTAATGTCTACGTGTTTATAAGTGACTGGGAAAAGTAAGCTTATCGCCGAAAAAATTGATTGAGAAACATTAAATTTGTATGACCTGGATTTTGTAGGCATGCCTACCTTCTGTGGCTAACTAATCCATGATGTTTGTGTGTGTGTATATGTGTGTGTCAAAGTGTTTGTCTGTGTGTGTTTGTGCATTTGCATTTATGCAAGGACACATACGCGTATGTAATTCCGCAATTACAAATTTAACGGTTTGCCTACGTAGCACTTTCTCAAGTTCCGAAATGTTATAAATTCGGAACTTTTGGGAGTAACAGCCACGGCGGCCGACTGTGTTTTATTACGGAATTAATTTGCTTGCTTCATGTAATTAGACTTGCTAAAAGTTTTTTTTTTTTGGCAGGCTGTAAATAAACGAGTACGTGTACACGGGAAAGTACTTGTACGTATCAGGCAATAAAATGCAGGTCGCGTGCCGTGTGTATTCCCCTCCCCGCCCCTTCCTACGTGCATGTTTTGTTGCGCGGTTGGTATACATGTCTTGCGTTCGGGATGTTGTTTGGTTTAAACTCTCGACCATGGCTGCATTGTGTTGGTTTTCGCCGAATTCCGTGTTTTTTTTTTTTTTCACCACAAATCTTATTTGCCTGTACGATACATGTCATTGAAATTCAATTAACCAGCGTGCATTACATCTACGCGGCAGCAAAAAAAAAAAAAAACTTACTGTTCAAATTGTTAACAGTACTTCTGAGGACATTTTCGTCCGTAAAAATGTTACGTACTGTAATTTTTAATTTTTACATGATAACACGTCAAAGTCAATATTATTACACTGTATACATAACTGTAAAAAGTAGTCAACAGAAATAAGCACAGCGAATACAGACTTAATAAGTTACATTGGAAAACCGTTGGTTTCCGGAACTATGTAGCATGATTTTCTCGTTTCTTCGTCCTCGATACACCTCTTTCGTTTGTACCTATTATAATTACCAAACATCCTATGTATGTATGTATGTATGTATGTGTATGTATGTGTGTATGTACGTATGCGCGCGCTTGTGCCTCACTCAAAGAAAAGTATTGTTGTAGGCACCATACTTATGTTAAAACAGACTAATACAGTTTGGTTGTTGGATTGTTGCTACAAGAAATAACCGTTTGTTCTGTAAAATTAAGATTTTTTCTCCTTCTACAGAACAGATTGTTACTTCTACAAAACAAATTATTAGGAACAATCCGGATAGTACGACAATCAAACTGTACTCTTGTCCATATTTCACGCCAAAACGGTTTTTTTTTTTTTTTTTTTACTGGGACAAGGGCGTTAGCGCTATCAGCTCTTGACGAATTGTGGGTCGCGCTTTAGTACGTAACATTCTCGATGTGCTACTGATTCTTGTGAGTTTCTGATAGAGAAGGGAAAGTCCGTATACTTCACAGCTAAGAACCTTAGCTTCCCTCTCTTTACAGGTTTGCCGCAGTCAGGACTCCTTATCGCATGACCCCAGCAAGTCGTGATTTGTCGCCGAAAGGAAATTGAGTGCGGTGACCAATCCAGTGCGTTACGTTCACTAAGGCCGTTTTATTTTTTTCAATAGAGAAACTTGGAAGGCACTTTTTTGTTGCCAAAAAATTTTTACGACAAACGTTATAGTAAAATACATAAATCCGTTGGAAATTTACCTGTTCATTGCTGTACATGTACATTTCCGAGAAACTCTTTCTGGAAACCACCCCTCGTACAAATTCAAATAAACGTAAATATAACTGCAGCTCAATTCCTAATAACATTATACATATAACCTTTGTTTTAACGAAAGTCACTTGAAAAACTGTGAACGGGATTTTTTTTTACGTACTCTTCAATGATGAGAGAAATAAGATGTTCAAACATTCGATTTAGCCTACAACTGTTAACAGTTTCGTAAAATGTACAATTAAAACGTGTCCGTACTTCAGTGCTTGCTTGAAGAAAGAGGCAGTGAACAAAATTCCAAATAAAACAAACCCCACCGTCACCCACTTCACCAAAGTAACGACAGCTGTGAAAATGCAATACGCATTTCGAATAATTTTTTTTTTCGTTCACAATGCCGAACTTGTTTGTCCAAATACATTATTTTTTATTTAGCTGCAACTATTTCAAGTTTCTTTTCTCACTTTAAGTGTGTGTGTCCTGCATTACACACACACACACACACACACACACACATATATATATATATATATATATATATATATATATATATATATATATATATATATACACGCGCGCGCGCGCGCGTGCGCAAGGACATAATTTTACCTTCTAACTTGGCCATGTATGTGTCTTAATTGTACAGTATTTAGAATGCTTTATTCATTATATTTTTGTTCTTGGAACTAAACTGTGGCCTGGAAATTTAAAACGTTTTCGAACGGGTTAATCAATGTTTTTATCGTGCCCTCCGAACAGCCATTCATTTGTTCATTTGCTGCGTTGAATATAAATAATAATAAATCAGTGCGTTGTGAAGAAGCTGTGAACTTCTTTCGGATGACGACAGAAATACAGAAGGGGTCCTGTAGGAATAATGCCTCGGATAACGATTTATAATGCGTGCCTGATGAGTTGTCAATATTTATAACTGTTAACTCTGTGGAGGGCGTGTTTTTTTATTTTTTGGCAAGAAAGTTAGCGTTGGATGTAAGCTCGCTCGCTCGCTTATCCTGTCACGTGGCGAACGCGGAATTTATGGATCGCACAGTCCCGACAAACGCGACACGATACGGCAAAAATGGAGTGAGAGTGAGTGAGAGATTTTGGTCAGCGCTCAACATCGAGGTCTTTAGTGCTGGTGAGGGGTAACATGCAGGTGAGTATAGAGCAGCGTCGGAATGAAGGGGCGGGGGATATTGGGAGATTCTTGAGAAAACCCGCCGTTCAGTGGCATCGTCCGACACGATTCCCGCATGCGAAAACCCGGCGGCCGACCCCCACCGGGAATCGAACCCGGATCGCTTTTGTGGGAGGCGAATGGTCTGACCATTCGGCCACCGCGACCCCGGCAAAAACGGAGACTGCAAGTGCCTTTGCAGCATATCATCCAACGCATGCCGAGTATCTTCGAAACCGTTCAGAAGGCGATCCTAGGAGAAGTTGGTTTCATGTTGTAGTAGAATACAGGATGTTAGGATGTTCAGAAGCAAACACATAATAAGCACACCACGCGAATCCTGGGCTGAATTGGAGACGAAAATGTTAGTGACAAAATGTTGTAGGATGACGTTTTTAATGCACAATGTGGCAACGTAGCACTGTTAGTCCACATATATCTTGCTTAGCTTAGTAGGTCTACCACAGTTCTGATGTGCATATTATGGATGCAGTTCAAAATATCTAACAGCCCTAACATGATTCTACATTTACTTGACATAACATACACAAAATAATACCGGGATGTGGAGCGCAAGATGGGACTTTATACGCGCAGTGTTGCCATATTTTGCGCATAAAATGTATTGTAATGTACATTTTGCTACCAATATTTTCGTCTCCAGTTTAGCCCAGGATTCGCGTGGTATGCCTATTATGAGTTTTTTTCCTAGACATTATTATTGGCTGACACACATCGAGACGGCCTTAAGGCGGACGCCTGGTGAAGGGTATGTTTGTGTGTGTGAGGCGAAAATCGATGAGGCGCTACGAGCGACGTCGTCCGGCACATATATTGTGGTATCGCCTCTACGGTTTTAAGTCGTACACGCGCGCGCAGTATTCTTGCCGTAACGTTTTTACTGTGGGACTTAGAGCAGTGATCCTATCATTTTATTGAACCCGTCACTGTAGCTAAGTCCAGTCTACTTTTAGACCTCAATTTCGAACAAATCCGTTTCATGTATTTTGAGAAACTGCAGCGTGAAAAAGCCGATTTTAGTCATGTTTGAGGGCTTTAATATAATACTTCCGATGTGCGTGATGTCTTGAAAGTCACATTCACAAGTAGTCTGAGGTGTGTTTTCTTTTCGTAGATAAGCGTTGTGGACGCACGTTTACTGGTCTCTGAGAAAAAACCTAACTCCGAACACCTTGCAGGCAGTTCGAGAGCCAGCCGGGCGGCCGCCTTGCGCCGCCTACCACGCGCTTTAAGGCCTTGTTACGGAGTTTTGCAGTGATTCCGAAAAATTTTTTTTTATTGCTACCTAACGCTCATATCAAAATTTCGCTGCACAGTTTTGACACTTATATGTTATAATTTGAAGCTGAATTTTTTTGTAGGATTATACTGAACGGTTTTTTTAGATTTCATTACCCAAAGTACCACGTTTTTCGTCGTGAAAATAAGCAAAAATGAAGGAAATTATGTTTTGCCTGCGAATGGTACATTATTTTAAAAAACGCGTCCACAGTATTGTGCATCGTGTGATTGCACATTGACTTAAATTTTTTCAAAACTTTTGGTTAAAAAATATTTGCGTTATTGGCACCAGTCTAAAAAAAACTCGGGAACAAGCCCTTAAATGCGTTATAGTGTTGTCCTAATACGTTTTTTTTACGAAACTATTCCACATGTGTCAGTGTACGAGAAGAAAGCACACTTCAGACAAAGGCGCATTATCATTATTAAGACACCGTGCTCATTACTCGGAGCCCTCCAACATACTTCAAAATGGCCGTTCAGACTGCCGTACTCCGAAATGTATTGACCTGATGTTTGCGAATCTCGGATAGAAACGTGCACTAAACTTTGCTACAGACTTTCCACCAATTACATAATATATAGTCCCGTAGTGAAAATGAATCAGCGGAAAGCTTGCACGCTAGTTCAGCGCTTGGATCGTTGAGGCGACGCGGCATCAAATGCGCGCTTCAAGGTCGACCTTACTGCTCTGTCGCTTTTGAGCCTCTCACGTGCGGGTAGGCGGCGCCCTTAAGATGACCATTTCTGCGCTAATATTTTTTTAATTCCGCCAAATATAGAGAAAAATTCGTTAGGTTGGTAACAGTGATGGAGGGGGATGCCGAGAAGTATAGAGCCGGCCGGACGGCAGGTAGACGTGTCGCGCCTGGATCCAAACCCGCGTCGACGTCGCCGCACTGGTGCGCGACTAACAAACTTAGACCGCTGCAGCTGATAACTAGCTTCCGGCCCGCCAGGCTGCGCGCCGTGCCGTCATCGTCATTACACCAGACATAATTGTGTCAGCCCCCCCTCCTCCACCCTCCGCGCTTCCAAACCCGTGTGTGCTTGCCTTCAATTATCCGTAGACTTTACGTAATCGAACGGTGGTAGTCGCTGCGTCGATCAAAGGGGCTGGTTGGTGTTTGGATGATACCCTTGTACTGCGGGAGCTGGAGTTGGGGTGGGCGACCCTCCAGATGTTGCGATGTTGGTGTGCGTGTATTGAACGTCGGCGTCAGTGGCGTATGAGGCAGATAGGCCTTACATTTCTCCAACTTACGGGCGCTCTGCATAGAAAAATTTGTAATTTTATAGTTGCACCGTCCAACTTTTACACATTACAGTAACACCAAGGCGATCCGGGTTCGATTCCCAGCGGGATCAGACCCCGGATTTTCGCATGTGGGAATAGTGCAGTTGGTCGGCGGGTTTTCTCCGAGATCTCTAGTTTCCTTCCACCTTTCATTCCGGCACTGCTCCATACTCACCTCGTATCACTCCTCACAAGCGCCAAAGACCTAGATGTTAAGTGCTGACAAAAATCTCTTCACTTCTCTTCTTTTCTCGAAGATACTCACTCTCACTCACAGTAACAGTAATTTCCCACAAATACAATAATTTTTGGTTCCAAAGTTTTCGTTCAAACTTTTAGAGTGAGTGTAAATGTTTTGAGCTGCAGAATGACACCTTTGTAATTTCACGTAAAATTTGTTTGCATTTAAAAAAAAATCTAGAATGTACCTAAATTTTTGCATATCGTTAAGTACCTGCATTTTTTAAAATAAATTTTTACGTGGAATTGCAAAGGTGTCATCATGTAGCATGATAAATTTATTTTTTTCACTCAAAATTCTTGAATTCGTATTGTTTTCGCTTTGGGTAAGCAGCGGAAATAGTCAAACCGCTTCTTTGACACGCGGTTTTACAAAACTTTGGAACTGAAAGATATTTTATTTTTGTGAAATTACTGTTAATATATTGTGTAAGAATAGGGCAGTGTTTGATTCAATTACAAAATTACTAATTTTTTCGATGTAGAGCATCCTTAAGGAGGCCGCCAGGGTGGATGTATATTGCGTGTTCCTGACAGAAGAGCGAGAGTGGTAAGGGTGACACAGCATGCGCATCAACGCCTCCCTGTAGCCCCTAGGCGCAAGGCAAGTGATCTGGCGTGCTTTCTTCTCGCCGACAACTCTCGTCTATGCGACATTCAGTGGTCACCCTATCATTTTATGACGTAGTATTAATGATGAAGTTGTATTGTGAACGCCTATAACTAGGGACGAAAATTTTTGGTGAAAAGATTTTTTTCCTGCTTTGTTTCAGTGCCTTACGTGCACACCAGCAGCTCAACTTCATGGCTATTGACAAGAGTATTTTGTGCAGAGTTGTTATTTATTTGACCGAGCCAATCAGTACACGGATAACTGTCACACATCACGTCTGTGATTCGCGGGTTTAACCTCAACCACTCTGGGTGTTAACGGCATCCAATCACTGACCACGAAGTAAAGATGCAGGTGCGCACGTAAGACACTGCAACAAAGTGCTGCAAACATTTTTGGCGAAATTTCCTGTATCTACCTATGCTATACCTTTTAAAAGATTCTGCGCCTTGGCGCGAGCAGGGATAAGGAAATACAAATTGAACTATATCCATGCGGGCTTAGAACCTGTCGTACCTATACACATATTCCATCACTGTTTGTTTTTCTTGTGAGGCTCATATTGTTGTATAATCCTTTGTGGCGTTTTTAATACCCTGAAAACTATGTGCCATAGTATTTTCTTTACCAAAAAAACAGTTGAAAATATCTTCTCATATCATTTCCTATATCTTTATCATGTAGCCATTTTTTTTTTTTAATTTTATAAATGCACAGAATGATTTTGGTCGGAAAGCGAAATCATTAATACCATAATTTCCACTGCTTTCGTGATGATTTTTTTTTAAATCCCAAACGAGTACGAAAACCTGTTGTATGGTGTTGTTAAAAAATATTTAAATATGAGGTCTAATTTTTTCTAGGCAAATAATTACATAGATTTGGCTAATTAATTAATTAATGAAAATTACTCAATTGCTTAATTAGTTGAAACTATTGTGTATTTTGTCTTGAATTAATAATAGTCTACACAGTATACATTTTTTCCCCACAAAACTATGTACTAGTTTTACTTTATCTTCTCTCACTTAGGATTTAAAAAAGTAATTGTCGTAAAAGCAGTAGAAATTATGGATCATGCCCCATGGACTGCGCACCGGCAAATAAAATTTCACGTTTTAATCCCTATCCTTGCTCATGTCACCGCTCTCAAGTACGCAGAATTAAAGACATGACAAAACTATACAAATACTATAATATAAAATGAACGATTTAACTTGTATATGCAATGGGAGGTTTATAGCACTGTAAATATAATTACATTTGCTAGAACCGTCAACATGTTTTAAATTTAGGTTTTTGTTTTTGGAAAAACATAAGGTTTATTTTCTAAGGATGCTTCAGGAACTACTCTTTCTCGAGAATATCAGTATTTTTGTTAAAACCAATTTTAGTTCATTTTGTGTGAACATCCCTTTTAGTAAAACACTTTAGGAAACATATGTACAGACAATACATAGAGTCTACCTACAGTATCGTAAGCAAAATTGATATTTTATTACACACGTTCATAGCAGTATTACAACGGAGCAGCTTTAAGAATGTTTTTATCGCATGAAATTGATTCTGAAGTATCCGTAACGTAAATACGAATTTTATTTTGCCAAAAATAAATACAAATTTTTATTTAGTGTAAAAAACTAAATTAAAGAAGTTCTTTTTTCCGCCGTTACAAATTATAGCCTAAACATCTTTCATATAAAATTTAAAGTGGTGCCTTTTCTATTGACAGATTGTAGTTTTGAACAAGCTTTGCATACTGCACAGTCACGTGCAGTGGTCCACACGCAGCCATTATATTTCTACCTTAAAAATGATGGGCCATTACTAGTTTTTGCTTATTTTGGAGATTTATAAACACTGATTTAAAATATATAGTGATAGCTCTCTGTTAAAATACAGTATCTAGCTATTTACTTATAATCTATTAACATCTGTCCATTAAGTTATTTGTCAAATATTATTTTAAAACCATAAATAAATGTTCTAGTTAGAATCAGCAGGTAATACTTACATGTTTATAAAATCATTGACTATTTCCGAATGTTTTTGTAAAATATTAATAGCTCTATTATAAAAATGTTTCTAGTTATTTAAATGAATATATGTCTCGT
This sequence comes from Medauroidea extradentata, assembly GCA_003012365.1. NCBI lineage: Eukaryota > Metazoa > Arthropoda > Insecta > Phasmatodea > Phasmatidae > Medauroidea > Medauroidea extradentata. The sequence goes on along the minus strand of PNEQ01058342.1, from coordinate 32,542 downwards.
AAATAAAAAATACAACGGGAAGGGTGTGACCCCCTCTTATTGAAGGGCGAGCCAATAGGTGTTGGACAGCCAGTCCCCTTCCCCCTCCACCTAATAAAAATATAAGTAATTTGACTTCGCGTAAGGCGCTTCCGTCATTATTATAAACGTCATTTTACTGCGAACAAGCGTACATTTCATTTTGCGCATGTCTTACTTATAATTGCAGTCATTCCTTAACTTAGTAAGTATACATTTTGATCTGCATGTTTACTGTCGCTTTTTTTTTTATCCTGTGCCCAAGAAAACAGGTCACTGCTGAGGGAAGACGGGAAGAAGGAGAATTTTTCATTGGCAAAGTTTTGTACTTGTATAGCGGAAGTTTCGCCGTCGATTTTTGAAATGATGAAACTCTTCTTTACAAATTTCACAATATTCTTTGGTAAATTTAATACGCACACTTATATATCAGGCCAGTTTCTGTCGAATGTCACAGTAGTTCAATATTTCAAGATAATTTGAAAACTTTTAAATCTACAAGTGACGTTCTGTTTTCAAATTGTGGACAGTTTTCTTCGGAAATTCTATAACTAAAAGAACACGCACTTCAAGCTAAGTCAATATAATTTTAAAAATTTGACATACTTATATAGACATGATTTCCGAGTCGCCGAATTGGCTAAAAACGGGTTTTCAGACTACCTATATGGCAGAAAGCTAATCATATTAGATAAATATAACGTTATAAACATTCGTTGTATTATATAGCCATTCTCCCCCACAAATAAAACGATACTGAAACCGCATAGAGTTCCATTGTAAAAAGAATAACAGTAGAGAACTGCACGTAATTTTGCGACATTATTTATAAATTGTCATTTTTAATACTTTTCAGGGTGTTATAAGAAACCATATTGGTTGCGCAAGGGAAATACATTTCAGCGAATTCAACTCATAACATCCATCGGCCAATTCTGGACTACAACGTCTGCAGTGCGGAGCGCTTGGTGAAGCAGTGTGTAGACGACGGTACATTTCCAGCGTCGCTTTGTGTTGGTGCTTACTGAAGTAAAATTATCCAGTCGATATGTATCTAAATAACATCTTAAATAGCAGTTTAAAGTACCGTATACGGGGGTGACTTTGGGGCACTTTTGAACAGCTTTTATTTTTCCATAATTATCAACTGTGAGTAAATATTTATTTAATTACACGTGGCTATTTACTATTCGGGATTTATCGCTAGTAAATTTCTTTATTCAGGGCTACCATATACGCGAGGAATATTTTTTTGTTTGTAATGCACCCCACGTGTTCAAAGCTTACGGTATATGAATTACAGAGAGGTTGATTTCGTTTAGGTTTATTTCAATGTTGTTTTATTTAAATCAATGGCGTAATCGTATTAGTGTTCCAAGGCATGCGGTGCCAAGCAGTGACTATACACAACACTGATTTGTCAGTGGCACCATTAGACTGGTAGTGGTACGTACAATTTCGAGCCTGTAGCGTACAAGAGGCAAGGAATGTATTGTCCAGTAATATACCTCGGTCTACACAACATATGTTTGTTGGATATGACATGTATGCACATTGAGTTCACGTGCTCAAAGCATATATATATATATATATATATATATAGTCTGAGCTTATATTGCATGCCTTGGAACACGACCACGATACGCCACCGATTTGAGTAGCAAAATACACGAAACTACATTTCAGGAATTACACTGCGCGCCAGCTAAGATGGCGAGTGGCAGCTACTGAGTGAAGGGCACATTCAAGGAATTCAAGCAGCATGCCGCTGCAAAAGCACCTAGTAGCCTATTAATATCGGAATGAACTCGACATATGTTAACATGCCTAATTAGCGTGCTATTAGACTACAACGAGCAGGCTGTAAGGACTACTGTTGCTAGCTTACGACATGTCTCTTCGCATCTTTATTATAATCTTCAGCGCATGGCCCGCGGGCCACTGACAGCCTTTGGAGGTATTTATAGCATGACCCGCCGGCCTTTTTAAAAATACATGTATTAATAATTGAAAATGTTTGTAAACATAAATATAAATGTACACTACATCATACCGCAGTGGTTCTTGGTGGCCCGTGGGTGTCACTAAGATAGTGAATGCCGTGGCACACGCTGCAGTCGAACAGGTTGAAGACCCTTGTTATAATATAAGACAGTTTTTCGATACTACTTTACGTAGCAGTAGAAAACTTCTTGTTTGAAAGCATTTATCTTTAAAATTGATTATTTGAGAAGTAAATGCGTTTAACATTGATTTCCCATTTCAGTGACTTGGATTCAAAGTTTGGTAAGAGGGTGTTAATCAACTGCAGTAATTTTCCAAATGTTTGTCGTCTCGCGCGAGTGCCTAGCATTGTACGTTAGGCCGATATACCGCGGAGCCAACATATTTTTTCAAGCTACCTTAACTACTAAGGTGTCGAAGGCCCATGGTAGGGGTGGGATTTAGGTGTACCTAGATTGTCGCGATTAAGGACATGTTTACCTTCCATTAATGCTTGTTACTCTAACTACGTAAGGGATGAAGTAAAAACCGGCATTGAAAAAATCTCGATGGTAATAAGATGTGCAAACAGCACATCATTTAAGTGGAAGTGCTCTACGGGGGAAAAGGATGGACTAATTTGAAAAGCTATAAGTGAAAATCTGGAACCCTTGTATTGTTTGGCAGGTCTGCAGTTCAAATAGAAATGGGTTAGGGGTTTGCGGTATGGTTTGGGGGAAGGGAGGGAGGATAGGTTTTTCGGCTTGAATATATTTTTAACCTGCGTCAAATGAATGCATGTAAATCATATATAGAGAACAATTATTCTTTATATAAACTATCGGCTACGAACTAAGGTGAAAAGTAACTTTCCTATAAGTTTCTGTTGTTTCGATACTTCGATTACCTTATTTTCTGCGAGTTGCCAAACTTGCTCAAATACAGCCCTTTTTTATGATTTATTTTTTCATATTAATAATAACGAAATTTTAAAAGGTGTTCCTAATTGTATATTTTGTTAATGGCGTGCCAAAATCTCATTATTCTGCAGATCTCTATTTGCTTTCGCATTGTCCTCTTAATCCAAAACATGTCGAAACGATGCTCTTTATCGATCTCTTAAAATACGTAATGCGGATCAACCGATCACTTCTGCGAATTAAATTGTGAAGTACAGTTTCGCCACGGCAATACATTTAGATTACAATTATACGATGATAGTTGGCAGCTTATCTTGGGAGTCATCTTCGAGAGCGCTGTACCGACATTGCTGGCACTTTGGAATCAACGACCTCAACTCCGTTGACGTTCACGTAGACCGCGGTGTGGAAATGGACCGTTAAAAATCATTGTCTCTGCGGGGACGACAGTGGAGCTAGAATGGCGGAGAAACACGGTAGAAGACGATATGTGGAGCAGATAATGACTGCTCAACAAAGAAGTCTTTTAAGGTCGGACTTAAGAGCAGACTGCACTGTTACTACTTTCCCCTCGGGGTCTTTTCTGAACTGATCGTCTGTTGTAATACAAAGGAAAAAAACGTATTAATGTTTTCGTACCCTGAAGCGTGATCTTCTTCCGTGTTTCGTTTACCGTTCGCCAAGCTGTGTTCTGAGTAGACAACTATCGTATGCAAATCACGATAAGTCAAGGAACGCAGCGTTATAATTCGGAACACAGTGTCGTTAGCTAAGAAATAGGCGGTGACCGTTCGCAGTTGATGGCATTGGGCAACAAATATAAATGCAAAGCATGGCCGTGTTCCCGGTTATTTGCCTTAAAATGAATACAACTGCTGAAAAAGTCTATAGCGCATGTCGGTTTTACGGGACTGAGGTGTCAAACTGTTTGTTATAGGTTGTAGCCTGTATGTAATACATAATTGTAACTACGCTGTATTGGTAGAAACATGTAAAAAACACAATTTTCAAAAATTAATTTGGGTAGTTATTAACATTGAATTTTTTTATATTTCGTCATTATATATATTTCCAATATAAATCTTAAAGATTATGATAAAGTCCTATAACTTGCAGCAGTTATATTTCTGTAATTATGTGTACATGCGGGACTAAAATCATGTTGGTAGCTCTAATTGGTTTTTACGGGATAAAATATTTTAACAAGGAGAAAGGAAGATATTAATAATATAAAACGTAACGATTACCGCTGAACTTAACGGTACTTAATTTTTACTTCCATTACTTGCAATTGTAATATTTAAATAATCTCGTACCTTCAGCGATAATTATTCACTGTTGCCGCAAGTAAGGAAAACAGGAAAAACCTGGAAATGCCGGAAGCTTGGCAACGAGGAAAACATGGAAATATCGGGAAATTTTAGAATTTACGGGGAAAAAATTGAGCAAATATAGCTGTTGAACCGACAAGTTAAACTGCATGAATTTCAGTTGTCCGGTGTAGGAATCGTGCAAGACGATGCCGTTAGTCGGCGGGTGTTCTTGGGTATCACCTGTTTCCCCCGCCGTCATTCCGGTGCTGCTCCATACTCACCTCATGTCACCCCTCACCGTAAAGACCTCGATGTTAAGGGCGCGGTCTACCTCAATTTTCATCAACACTTTTTTATTTTTTATTAGTACCACTTTTTTTTCTTATTTGAGACACAAAATGTGACTAAATTTGGCTCTTATGAAATTTTTTTATCACTCATAGTTTTCGCGTAATGTCTTATTAAAGTCATATTTTGCATGTTTCCGTTTTAACGACCACACGAAAACCAATTGATGTATCAAAGTGAAAAAAAAATCATAGTGGATAAAGACATTGCAGGCTACAATGTGATGCTCATAAAAATAAAGAATAAAAATTATTTTTAAAAAATGCCAAAACTGAAAATAAAGATTTTAAAAAATTCAATAATTTTTTTAAAAATAAAAATTATTTTTATTCTTTATATCTAAGAGCATGACATTGTAGCCAGTAATGTCTTCATCCACTGTGATTTTTTTTTAGTTTGGTATATCAGTTGGTTTTCGTGTGATCGTTAAAACGGAAACATGCAAAATATTACTTTAACAAGCCAATACGCGAAAACTATGAGAGATAAAAAAAATTTCATAAGAGCCAAATTTAGTCACATTTTGTGTCTAAGTTAAGAAAAAAATATCTGGTACAAATTAATTATAAAAAAATGGTGATGAAAATTGAGGTAGAACGCGCCCTTAAGCGCTGACTCTCACTCTCACTCTGTATTGTTCGGATGTATCATTGCTTTCAGTTAACTGGCATATGGTGTACCAAGGAAAATAGTTCTGATCTACTAGCTTCATATTATTTTGCGTGCATGATTCGGCCAGTTTTATGTAGGCCTAAGTGGCTGGTGTGGTTGTACTTAACCAAAATATTAATTTTAGTCATTAACACACAGTTGTTTTTTGCTCTTGAAACTACACAGGAAATTTGATATGCTTAATGAAAATGTTAATTAAAGTTAATTTCAATACAGAGTCAGAAAGTTTCACTATATTGTATTTTAGGTTGCTTGAGGCAACATACGTTACTGTAACAAAATTTAAACTTTGTACTAAAATAGTTATGTTTACATATTTTAAAAATTAAAATGAGATTTAGATGGCGTTTGTTTAGTTAGCTTCACACCGCCTTTTTCCCTAATTTTCAATTTTTTTCCTGCTGGAATCGCTGTCACTTCGCCAAGGATAATATGTTTGATATTAATCTGACAAGGATACAAAACTGTCATGCTTTTATCTTTGTGCTTTTAATATATTCCAGCAAGTTAATGTATTCTCATATATATATAAATGAACACAATTTTTTACAGTACCCGTTAACAACAGTAAATAAATACGCTAACGGCACTGCCAAGTACCTTGCAGGTGAAATGCTAGAATTCCAGCGTTGTATGCGAAGGATCGTTGGTTTAATACATTTTCAGACATGTAGAAATACAGAATTACACTTTGTGTAAAATTGCACATTTTTTGTTCATCCAGATACGCATATTTTTTCTTAAATTTTTGAATTGGTGTGCACAGACTCAGTAGTTCAACACGCAGTTTATATATATTTTTTATTTTGTTTATTTTAAAACTGGTTTTCGATGGAGAAGTTTCAACAAATTAAGTAAGTGAAAAACCACTGACAGTTAGTAGATAATAACTTATCCCATTCTATGGTGTATATCTTAACCGAGCCTTTAAACAGGGCCTCATATTGTCTTGAAAACGTATGTGGTCTTGTATGAATGTAGTCAAGCTCGTTTTCGAGCCAATATCGGACGCTGCATGAAGGCCCGGTGAACATATACAAGTTGTTTAGAAACGATCGTGTAGTAAGAACACCGTGCGAGTCCTGTTCTAAATTAGATACTTAAATATTAGTGGCGAAATGTCGTACAATAATTTATGCGCACAATGTGGCAATACAGCACTGTGAAAATCCTCACTTGCGCTCCACGTCTAAGTATTATTTTATGCACACTCTAAAATATAGTTTGTGAATTTTCCGCACGTGCGTATAGGAGCGCTAATAAAGTAGGTATGGTAATATTGTTTCCCAGACATCCATGTTTTTTTTTGTAATAAAACAGTCAAATGAATATTGAACAGTGGCGAGCGTGGACGTTTTCCAAGCAAGCAGTAGAAGATCCGACTATACACTTTGAGCATGTAGGTGTATTTCTGGAGAATAAGTTCCTCGCCTCTTACATGCTACTGGCTGAGAGGTGTACCTGCCTTTACCAGTCAAATAGTTACACAGGCAACAGAGAGTTCTGTATAGTCATTGCTAATCATCGCTTGCCCTAGAACACTTCACGCTTCCCCACTGATACCAGACGTGTATTGTAACAACTGTGAAAGTTTGCATATTTACCAGGCGTAGGTATGGTAACTGCCCTATACTGCGTTTAGGTTAATCACTTCCTAACCATTACGTCGAGTAATCATGATGTACGTTACGTTACAAACATAATATGCAGGTCAGAACAACAGTAAGGTATGTGGAGCGTAGGAGTGAATCAGTGAGAGATTTTGGATGACATGTGCCGGAATGAATGGGTGGGGGAAACGGGAGATCCCCGAGAAAACCCACCGACCAGCGGCATCGTCAGACGCGATTCCCACATGTGAAAATCCTGGGACCGACCCCACCGGGAATCGAACCCGGATCGCCTTGATGGGAGGCGAATGGTCTGACCATCCGGCCACCGCGGTGGAAGGTAGGAGGGTACTTACTCCGCGCAATGTTGCTACATACTGCACGTAAAATGTCACCACAATATTTTGCCACTTAACATTTTTGTCTCCAATTTAGCCCAAGATTCGCGTTTCGGACATTCTGTATAGGCTACCTTAGATTGGAATCAGTGATTACTTACTGATTATCTGTGGTTGTTCACTAATTTAATTTATTTAAACTACTCAGTCGGGAATTAGTAAAAAAAAAAGTAAAAAGATAAACTACGGTTTCATCAATGAAATAAATTCAGTGATTGAATAGGTGAAATACACCAACCCAAAACAGTTTAAGAAACTTACCTAAGTGAACAAAAAGTGTGTTTTTTCATTCATAGCATTATTATGTTCTTATTACCTGCCCGAAAAAAAATAATTTATCAGAATTAAAATAGTAAAAGCTTGAGGCGGGATCTAAACAATAATCCTTTGCATACAGCGTCGGCATCTTACCACTACACCAGCAAGGCAAGGACGTAATACCTGGTAGTGCCGTTAGTGTATTTATTTATTATTGTGAACGGGTGTTGTGGGTGAACTGTGTCCATCGTTCTCTGAATAAAGCGCTTCTTTCTATTAAGGGAGTTCAAGTGCGATAAAATCGTAATTGTATATTTTTATGAAATAGTGTTAATTTTGTAGACGATGCTTGTGAGTGCAGATTCCTCTTACGAAACAATTTTAGCTGGCGTAGTTTTCTCATAATGGAGCCTCAAAGTCGAAATTTGCATGTTCTGCTGCCATGCAAATAGTGGAAACCAACTCACCTACGTAAACAAAATAAATCATTGTGAACTTACATCCCATGAGCTATGCAATAAAACATTTAAAAAACCCACAACGTAATATTTTGAATTTAAAAAAAATCACAAAAATACAGAAAAAAAGTTGCAAATTCAGCAATTTTTTAAAAATACAAAATCAGTTCACGAAAAATTTTCAAATGTTTAATTCGTAGCCCATGATATTTTATTTCACGTGCGTAAGTCAATTGGTTTTCACTACTTGCATGACAGCAGAACATGTAAATGTTGACTTTGACGCACCGTTATGAAAAAACTACGCCAGCTAAAATTGTTTCGTAAGGGGAATCTGCTCTCACAAGTATCGTCTACAAAATTAACAATATTTCATAAAAATATAAAATTATGACTTTATCGCACTTGAACACGCTTAAGGCTCGGTTTCAGTCGCCATATTGAATTTTAATATTTTTCACTTTTTTGGAATTATAATACTAAACATGTGAAATATGCGATTATACTTCTAATTCTATTTACATTTCGCTACAGTACAGACATTGCGATTTAGCTAGTATCATTTAATTGCGCCGCATTGTGTGTGGCAAATTTTTTCATATTGATAATTTGCCCGACAAATTGCGACCTAACTATACATTACTAGCTCTATTGTCATGTTTGTATTGTAGCTCAAGGTAATTAGAATTAGCGATATAGTCGCCGATTTAACATTTTTCTTCTCAGAATTTCAAAACAGCGAAAAATAATAAAATTTAAATGGTGACTCAAACCGAGCCTTAAGGCGGTTCCCTATATAGACTGCGTGTGTGTGTGTAAAGCACAAAATCGATAACGCGCAAGGTCGCCGCCGGCCAGCTTAATTAACGTAGTTTCGCCTCTACGTGCAAGCCACTCAACTGGCGCCGAGAGGTTTACTAGTATTCATTTTCCTATGGGACTTACAGCGGTGACCATATAATTTTATTTGTTAGAAGTATAATGTAAAGTCCAACGCGTGCTTCTATTTGTGCGTTTTTCGATTCTGGTTGGTATATTCCCAGATACGGCAGTCTGGAAATGTCGTTTTTAGCTATTTTGGGAGGCTCAAAAATCATATTTGAAACACGCGTACCGAATTTTTAAACTTATAGCATTATACATTGAAGTGTGAGTTCTTTTCATAGATGAACCATTACGATTTAAAGGGCGCGGTATACCGCAATTTTCATCACCATTTTTTTAAATTTTTTATTTGTACTAGATATTTTGTTCTTATTTTAGACACAAAATGTGACTAAATTTGGCTCTTATGAAATTTTTTGTCTCTCATAGTTTTCGCGTAATGGCTTGTTAAAGTCATATATTTCATGTTTCCATTTTAACGACTACACTAAAACCAACTGATATACCAAACTCAAAAAAATCATAGTGGTTAAAGACATTGCAGGCTACAATGACATGCTCATAAAATTAAAGAATAAAAATTATTTTAATTAAAAAAAAAATGCTGAAACTGAAAATAAAAATTTTGAAAATTCAATAATTTTTTAAAATATAAATGATTTCTATTCTTTAATTTTATAAGCATGTCATTGTAGCCTGCAGTGTCTTTATCCACTGTGATTTTTTTGAGTTTGTATATCGGTTGGTTTTAGTGTAGTCGTTAAAACGGAAACATGAAATAAATGACTTTAACAAGCCATTACGCGATAACTATGAGAGATAAAAAAATTTCATAAGAGCCAAATTTTATCACATTTTATGTCTAAAATAAGAAAAAAAATTATCCTAGTACAAAAAAAACTAAAAAAATGTGATGAAAATTGCGGTAGACCGCGCCCTTAACGCCATGCTCTCTACTACTTTTTTTTAACGATACTAATTTTTTACGTCTAAACGAGAGCAGATATCAAAAATTATGGTTTGCAGTTTTATTTAAAATCGTCTTCTCCATGTTGCTTGAATTTTTTCATGGCAGTAAATATTATGGTTTAACTAATTATGTAATTAATGCAATTCTGGTTAGTTGACTTTGTAGACGAAACCGTATAATTTCTTGCTTCGAAAAAATTAGTTATCACGGTAAAAACATTTTAAAACAAATTTGCTGGACAGGTTTTTGATATATGTTTTTGTTTACGTTTAAAAAAAATAGCTATCGCAAAAACAGCAGACACTAAAGAACGTGGTCTTAAGGCCATGATCTCCCGTTTATTTCAAACAATTTCAAATAACTAGAATATTTTTTAACCAAATGCTTTGAAAAAATTTTAGACAGTGTACAGTCATACGATACACAATTTTACCAGACCGTTTTTTAAAATAAGGTACCGTTTGCGAGAAAAAATTATTTTGCTTAATTTTGGCCTATTTTCACAAAAAAATGTGTACTATTTCGGGGGCAAAAATAAAAATAATCAGTTTGGTGTATTTCAACAGAAAAATTCATATAAAAACGTTGATATATATGTGTTAATACTGCTAAAGGAATTTTTGATATATGTATTAATTTCTGTTACAAAAATATTTTCAATACCACTGCTAAACTAGGGAGCGAGGCCTTAAGGGCGTTCAAGTGGGGAAAAATTCATAATTTTATATTTGTATAAAATATTGTTAGTTTTGTAGACATTACTTCAGAGAACATTAATATCTTACGGAAAAAAATTAGCTCATCTAGTTTTCCCGTAATGTCACATCAAAGTCAAAATTTGCATATTTTTACTTCATACAAAACTTGAAAACCAGTAAATATAATGAAATGGAAAAAATCTCATCAAAACTACACGTCACCGTCTACGGCTTGAAGCATATACAAACACATTATAAAATATTTCTGTGTTTAAAATAAATTT